>JASDQU010106686.1:153841-171729 GCA_032191745.1 Picea mariana | reverse complement strand
TTAGAAATTAATTTATTCTAGTTTGTTAGGATAAGGACACCTAGCTTCTATGTAAAGGACACCTATCATACTCATGTGATTATGTGATTGGTTGTTCTCCTAGTTTTTAGTTTAGAGTTAAGCTATATAAACAAATTCCTTCTTCAAGTGAGGTTATGGAGTAGGTTATGAATTTGAGATTGTAATCACTTTTTCCTTATTAATAAAATTACGTGTCTGAGGACACTTTGTCAACATGGTATCAGAGCCATGGTGAACTGGTGATGTATTGAGGAAGCAAAGAAGTCTCCACAACATCATCCAAGATCTCTTCAAATTCAAGGACATCGGTACTGAGGTATTTCTATTGTCAATTCAATAAGGAAAAAGTTATTTTGATTACAGTGGATTGTATTTTTGAAAATTTTGATAAGATAAATCATCATTTTCAGCAGTTAAAAGTTTTTGTATCAAATCTATTCTCTTTTTTGGTTCTCGTTAGAGATTATTTTATGATCAGATCTACTTTGTTTAACAAGTAGACCAGCTATAATTCAAGTAGAAGATTTTTTTTGTAAAAATTGTTTCAGATCTCTGTAAATCTGGAAATTTCTTGTTAAAGAGATATATATTTTGATAAATCTCAATCTCCATGCTTTAAGATCTATGAAAATTGTTGCATATATGTAAAAATCTGGCAATCTCTTTATGTTTGAATCTGGGAAAGGAAATCGATCCACATCGATTCAGATCCAATTCTTCTGGTGCAATCAAGACCTCCATAAATCGCTCCCTTCAGCAAGCGCCCTCCACAGTAGATTTTTGAGCATTGGTATTACCAGCAGCAATGTACATCTATATATGGATTCATAGATCTGGAATCAAAGATCTGGTATCATTTGTTTGCATATATGGACTCACGATTTGTGTACTCCAACACGTCTTCGTTAATTGCATTCACTGGACTCACGATTATCGCGCCCTCCAAAAATCTGACCCACGGATTTGCTAGTGCAAGTCGTCATTCACATCCGAGGATTGATTCCCTCAAGCTTCAATGAAAATTCGTTGCCAGAGAAGTTTATTAAAAAAAAAATTGTGGGGTCCAAGCCTGAGAGCGCGGCCACTCCCACTCCTTCCTCAAAGGTCGTTCTCACCGAGGAGTTGAACGTGTGAATGTAGAAGAAGATTTTTGCTCATTTTTTGAGTGAATTAAACCCAGGGATGAGATGCGTTTAAATGCTGGAGGAATTAGTTGCAGAAGAAATTTAAACTTTCCGCCAAAGTCCAAGCTGATTTAGCTTCCCTTGTTGGAGAGGCTAGTTTGAAGGTCGTGTTGACGGTAGATTGTTGTTTTTTAATTTCTTTAGGCATGAAGAGGCTGATTCATTAGAGTTTTCGGTGATCTGTATTACAGAGTCTATATAATGTTTTGTTGGCTAGCTTTACTATGGTTAGCAGCTAACATTTTTCTGTAATTCGAAGGATTCGTGGAGTTTCATGAAAATATTTTCTTGTAATTGCAAAATGTCGAATCTGCATGGCCCTAGTTAGGTATTCGGCCAAGCAGCATGTAGTCTTTGAATGTTGTGCAGGTATTGTTGAGTTCTGCGTGCAGCCAAGCTGCCTTGAGTGAACATTATTTTTTTTAGTGAAAAACGATGACAAAACACTGATATAATCGAATTATACAGGGTTTTGCACCAATGGACACATAGCTGTGGATTACAGTGAAGCCTCAGCCAGTCCCATGCTAGCTGTCACGCCCTCCATGCATAAAATATATGCTTTATACCATTAAGAATTCTTTTGGAAGTATTAAAGATTCTTGTAATTTTTTTAAAAAGGAGGACTTACTAGTTCAAAGGGGGGCACATTTTTTTTAAGACTATAAGTCTTGTAAAAGGACAAATTTTGAAAGTTTTTTATTGTAGTCTTGAATCTCAGAGGTTGAGAAGAGTCTAGTGAAATACTCTCTCAAACTTCTTTTCAGCGAGACTTTTAAAGGGTCAAGGCCAAGCCCTTAAAAGTGCTCCTTTTTTGCGTGGACTGTGCACTCTTTCTTTTTGGTGGCTTGTGTTTTTTACGACTATTCAGTGTGGTGGTGTGATCACTAACTTGCAATCCTTTAAGTAAGGCAATCTATCATAATGTCAAAATTAATCAACCTATTCACTAAATCAGACAAGTTAGATGGACCCAAGAACTACAAAACTTGGAGTAGGCACATGCATAACACTTTGGTCTATAATGAATTATGGCGTGATATATGTGATGGTGATACTGCTCCAACTAAGCCCACCAACGCCACTTCTTTAGCCAAATGGAATTTGAAAGATGAAAAAGCACTTGTTTTGCTATGTTCTTCTGTAACTGAACAAATGTTTGTTCATATTGAGAATTCCAAAGATGCATGGTCTACTTGGAATCTATTAAAGAAGTTGTTTGATACTCATGTTGCGTCTTAAAGAGTTGGTCTACAAATGAAATTGTTTAAACAAAGATTAGAAGACAATGGCGATGTACTAGAATACATTTCAAGGATTAAAAACATTCATCTGGAAATCATCAAAGGTGGATTTTCTAAACTTGAAGATAGTTTTATAGTCTCCATTGTAATAAATGGCTTGCCTCCATCTTATAAGCATTTTCTTGAGACTTTGCAAATAACTGATAAGTTATCTACTATAAGTTTTGATTCACTTAGTGAATTGTTGGCTCAACATAGTAAAACCTTTGGAAAACAAAAACAATCAAGAGAAGATCTTCTTTACACTAAAGTTGAAAGCTCTAAAGAAAGGAAAAAATCAAATTCTCAAAATTTTCGGAATCAGTCTTCTTATCGAGGTTGTGGCAGAGTTTGTGGTCAAGGTAGAGGTCGTAACAATTTTCATCAACAAAATTTTCAAAGTAATGCACAGTCAGGAAGAGGTCAAAATTTCAGTCAAGTAAGATGTAAAAGATGCTTAAAGATGGGCCATTATGCATCCAATTGTCTTACCAGCAATGATCAATTGCCAAAGTTCAAGAAGACGTCTCAACAATCAGCGCAATATGCAGAAGATCAAAATTATCAGGATGATAAAAATGAATATGTTTTTTCAGCAGTTCAACATGTACATTCATTTGAAAATGATTGGATATTAGACACAGGGGCTACTCAGCATATGACTTATCACGGAGACTATTTTTGGAATTATAAAGATGTTCAATTAAAACCCATTTATTTAAATGATGATACAACTCATATACCTCAAGGAAGAGGTTCAATGAAATTTTGTCTCCCTAGAATTGGTGAAAATGGGTTTCAAATTTTTGGTATGTACCATCTTTTAAGAAAAAATTGTTATCCTTAGTCACAATCAAACAAGCTGGACATAAAATTGTCATGGAAGATGGTTTGGTAAAGATTATATCAGTGAAGGATAACTTGAAAACAATAATGATTAGATATGAAGATGGAAAGTTACTAAGAATGAATGGGAATGTCATCAAAAGAAAAGAAGAAGTTGCAGCAACAGCGAATTCTAAAATGTCTTCATTCAGATTATGGCATTTTCGATTTGGTCACTTAAACTTTGAAAGTCTCTTGAAACTTAAGTCCCAAGATTTTGTGAAGGGTTTACCAACTTTCAAGAAAGATAATTCCAAGTGTGAAGCTTGTATTTTAGGCAAGCAAAAGCGAGAAGTTTTTCCAACCAGCTCATGGCGAGCAACAAAGTATTTGGAGTTGATTCATAGTGATATATGTGGTCCAATGGAATCTTCTTTTGGTGGATGTCGATATTTTATATTGTTCATTGATGACCACACTAGAATGACATGGGTATACTTTTTAAAGGCCAAGTCTAAAGCTTTTGAAAAGTTTGTAAATTTTCAACACGTGGTTGAAAATGAAACTAGAGAAAAGGTTGCTTCTCTGAGAACTGATAATGGAGGTGAATTCACTTCAACTGAATTCAGTGACTATTGTCGAAACAATGGAATTAAGTGGCAACTAGAAAATTCCTATACTCCACAGCAGAATGGAGTTACTAAAAGGATGAACAGAACTCTCATGGGCATGGCAAGATCTATGATGAAGTTTAAAGGGTTGAGCACAAAATATTGGTTGAAGCAGTCCATACTGTAGTATATCTCAGAAATCGATCATCTACATCAGCTTTAGATGGACAAACACCTTATGAAGCTTGGTACGGTTTTAAACCCAAGGTAAATCATCTTAGGGTTTTTGGCTCAACATGTTATGCTTTAGTTCCTAAGGAAAAGAGGACTAAATTAGAAAATCGGAGTATGAAGTGTATCTTCATTGGATACTCTGAGGAAAAGAAAGGGTATAGATTTCTTTCAGATGGAAAATTCATTGTCAGTAGAGATGTAATTTTTGATGAAACTGAAAGTAACAGTTTAGATGAGATTAACCATCTCCTTAGTCATTTATACAAGAAAAACACTAAGGGTAAAGGTAAATTCAACAAATCAAAGCAAGCATTTTGATTTGAAAAAGACTTGGCTACTCCAGAAGACATCTCTTTATCAAAAAGTTTTTCTGCTTCATCTGATAATGAATCAACAAAAGATTCTTCTGATACTGAATCTTCAAAAGAATCTTCTCCAATCTCAAATATTTCATATGAAAGAAGAGCCTCAATTTTTGAAAATCCTCTTTTCAACAATAATGGTGATGCAGATTCCCAATCCCCTCAACATAAGAAGCCAAAGTGGGATGAACAACTTCTCAAATATGTTCATTCAGATGAAATGAAAAAAACAGGAACTAGGGGATCTTCAAGAGCAGAAGCTAATTTTGCTCATGCTTACATTGAACCTACTTATTTTGCTAAAGCAGTTGAACATAAAGAATGGCAGGAAGCAATGATTAATGAATATGATTCAGTACTTGCAAATGGGACTTGGAACTTAGTGGATTGTCCACAAGATGTTAAGCCCATCAGCTATAAATGGGTTTAGCGAGTAAAGTACAAGCCCAATGGTAAAATTGACAAGTACAAAGCAAGACTTGTTGAAAAAGGTTTTTCTCAACAGGAAGGAATTGATTATGAAGAAACTTTTTCACCCACAGCTAAATGGAACACTATCAGATTTGTTATCAATTTGGCTACACATAATGGTTGGAAACTACATCAAATGGATGTCAAAAGTGCCTTCCTGAATGGTGATCTAAAGGAAGATATTTTCATGACTCAACCACAAGGTTTTGAAGAAAAAGGACMAGAACATAAAGTTTGCAAACTTGTGAAGGCTTTATATGGTTTGAAACAAGCTCCTCGAGCTTGGTATGCAAAAATGGATGAGTACCTACGAAAGGTGGGTTTTCAGCAAAGTGAATCAGATGATACATTGTATTTTCGAATACAAGATAATCACATGGTGATACTTGTACTCTATGTTGATGACTTAATCATAACAGGAAATAATGAAGCTCACATCAAACAAGTTAAGGAAGAACTTAAAGCAGGGTTCAAAATGACTGGCGTAGGGGAACTTCATTATTATCTTGGAGTTGAAGTTTCTCAACATCCTAACCAAAACTCAAACTAAGTATGCCATTGAAATATTAAAGAAATTTGGCATGGAAGATTGTAAACCTTCTCTTACCCCCATGGAGCAGAAATTGAAACTTTCAAAATTTGAAGGGGGGGAATTGGTAAACAGTAGAAAGTACAGGCAATTGGTTGGAAGTCTCATTTATTTGACAAATAATCGACCAGATTTGTCATATTCAGTCAATATACTTTCAAGGTTTATGCAAGAACCAAGGGAAAGACATTGGAATTCAGCAAAAAGGGTACTAAGATACATTCAAGGTACAAAAGACTTTGGTCTTCTCTACAAAAGGAACAAAAATTTTACACTTGTTGGATATTCAGATGTTGATTTTGCAGGTGACATTGATGATAGAACATCCACTTCAGGTTATTTAATGAATATGGGTTTAGCAGCAGTATCTTGGAACTATAAAAAGTAGACAACAATTGCCAATTCTTCAGCAGAGGCAGAGTACATATCAGCTTGGGAAGCAGCATGTGAGATTGTATGGATACGCAGAATTTTACAGGATCTTGGTGAAACTCAAAAATCACCAACTACCTTATTGATCGACAATCAATCAGCAATAAAGATGGCCAAGAATCCAGTATTTCATTCAAATACTAAGCATGTCGACACCAAGTACCACTTCATCAGATCGCTCATCATCAAAGACATCATCAAGCCTCGGTTATGTCCGTCTGAAGATCAAACTTCAGATATTTTTACCAAACCTCTTGGTAGAATAAAGTTCACTAAGTTCAAAGATGAACTTGGTCTTTGTAAAAATGAACTTCCAGATTAAAGGGGGGATTGTTAGCCTCATAATCCTAAAGTTCTATAGTCTAAGTATTTTCTAGTATAAATGTTTTTAGAAATTAATTTATTCTAGTTTGTTAGGATAAGGACACCTAGCTTCTATGTAAAGGACACCTATCATACTCATGTGATTATGTGATTGGTTGTTCTCCTAGTTTTTAGTTTGGAGTTAAGCTATATAAACAAACTCCTTCTTCAAGTGAGGTTAAGGAGTAGATTATGAATTTGAGATTGTAATAACTTTTTTCTTATTAATAAAATTACGTGTCTGAGGACACTTTGTCAACAAGATGAAGCTCCAATGAAGATCATGGATGGATCTACCTCCTTGTCTAGCTAGGGTGGATATTGCACCACTGAAACAAGGCCAACAATGGAAGGGTTTTGCTAAACCCTATAGAAACAATGGCTCCAAGAGCACCATACAGGATATTAATCAAATCATAATGCCAAAGTGAGGCTATACCCATCCTTTTTTCCTTTTTTCCATTCATTCTAGAACTTTTCCCTTTTTGACCAAATAAAATGTAACTTCTAGAATTTCCCATTTTTTACTAAATCAAATATAACCCTTATTTTCCCTCCAATTTTCACTTTAAGATTAAAAGTCGCTTTAACAATGGTTAAGTAACTTATTAATCTGAATTCACTTTACTTCCCTAATGTCACTTTAAAAACATAACATCTCCTAACAAAGTGACATTAAATGACCCCGTTTTTACTCATTTTTCTCCATTGACAAGCCAAGGAATTCCCTTCTACTACAAAACAAGAGAACCCAAAAATGGGGACATGAAAGCTAACCCCAAGTTTTCAACTCCATCAAAGATCCATGTAGAAATCCAAACAACAAATTTTAAACTTCTCAAGCAAAGAGATCGATCCTCTGAAATGAGTTCGGACTCAAAACATTCTGATAATGTACTCATGTACAATCGACAAAATCATCATAAATGAGTGTCCTTATAGATACCAATCCATCTCCTCAAAGTTAATGGGTTTCCAGCCATTGCAACTATTGAGTCAAAATAGGAATCAGTTCTTGATACGAGGCTCACTCTTAAGAAAAGTTAATGTCAAGCAAAATGATGAAGCATAAAGAATCACCCAAGGAAACATTTCACACCATCCCCCACAATGTTGAACTAGGTGGTAATAGAATATGGTAATGGATGTCATAAATGATGGCACAGTATGGAGGTTGTAGTTGAATGTGACATCATCGATGTTGAACAACCATGCAAAAAAACACTCCAAAGTGGCTAGTTTCGAGTCCTGCAAAACAAGGCTAGTCATGGAGATATATGCCCGACGACACTTTAAGAATGTTTGCATGTGTGGCCCAAAATATGATACTCAAGGTGCAAAAGAGAGGTACCAAAAATAAAGGCCATTATGTACAACAATCCTCGATATGGGTCCCGACAAACAAGGTCATGATAGATGTCCATGTAAAAGTGAGGAATAAATTCTCTTAATTTATCTAACACACGAGAAAAAATAAAATCTCAAAAAATTCATCAAATGTGGCATGCAACCAAACATTGAAAATAGATTATAATGCTCTTCTCAACGCCTCGAACAAAACAAAAAAATTGAGGCTTCATTGTAGATTTATGGAAAAAACACTACCGATAACCTCCAAAATACAATAAATTGGAAAACAATTACACCATGAAGTTATGAAAACATAAAATCCTTCACATACAGATAACAAATTGTTTGATTAGCCAAAACAAATATCCCAATGTATTTGAACTCAATCTCCTTATTTTAGCACAAAGCCACATGCCAATGTCCCTTCCATGTTTTCTTGACAAAAATGGAACCACAAATATACAAACCCATGTGCCAATGGCATCTATAGGGTCAAGAAAATTGGAATATTCATAACCAAGGTATCATTGGGTCATGTTACCACAACATAATCAAATTGAGGTCATTGTTCCTATCGGAATGAAAAAGTTGGCAAGTTGGGCACTTGTGACCTCCAGGTTGATATCCCCCACATAGAGCAAAGGCAGTGGTGGAAATTGTGGCACTATTGTTGTTTTCATTGTTGATGATAATGATATCTCTCTATCTAATAAAACCCCAATTCATAATAGCAGTGTGTGAACACATAACTGTAGTCAAATAAATTGATTCGGTCAAGAGAAGCACCCATGTATATATAGAAGGCTATGATTATGTGAGTTGTGTGTAAAAGAGAGGAACCACAGGAAGCCTCTACAATAAATGAACCGCAAATCTGTAACAAAGAGGATGCAATCCCAAAAATCCATGAACAAGAGTTCTACCATGATGATAGATCTCAAGCCACAAGATCCAAAATGTAAAGTTCTCCCTATAAGAGCACAAAAAACCGGTTTGTGAAACCCAATCTAGGCATAAGTCAAGGTCTATGTAATCCAATCTTGGAACAAAAGATACGTATTGAACCATAGAAAATCATCCTGACTATTGATCCTCTCATAAATACCTTTGAAATTTCAATTGCATTATCCACAACCTCGACAGCTTCATGTTTCGTGTCCAAATTTGAAGGAAATTTCACATAGCAATTCACGAGCAATGATATTGGCATTGCCATTAATGATCTGTGTACCCCTTTGAACGAGATCAATCGCTTATTATTGCCAATTCATGATTATCTACAGAGCAGGTACATTCGCTCATTCATATTTGAAAACAATGAGCGCGGTAGATATGTGCATGGTCAAATATCCCATGCAAATTTGTAAATCAAAGGAATGATCAAGATAGAAGTAAATAAAAAAAAAAAAAAACATCCTCAATGCCAAAATCAGGTAGCTAATAAATGGGAGTTGAATATTTTCTCATAAAGCAAGTAGGGCAAGAAATGTCTATTCTAATACCATGTAGAAATTCAGGTCTAACCTCGATCTTAAATCAGCCTAGAATCCATAGACCAAAAAAGGAAAGAATAAATACAATGGGAGGAGGCCCAATATTAGCCAAGGATAGTTATCACAGCTTTGCAGATAAAGATGCATATGTGAGCTTATAGCTAATAGTGGTTAGTTTCATTGGAAAAGAACATTAAGAACTAAATCTAAGGTTTTTAGTTGGTTCAAGGAGTTTAAATCTCTCTTGAAAAATGAAATTGGTAGGGATATTTAGGTGTTGAGGACTAATAATGGCAGGGAGTTTTGTTCTACATAGTTTAATAAGTTTTGCGAGGAGAATTGCATTGAAAGGCATAGGAAAACTCTATATACCCCTCATCAGAATGGAGTTGTAGAATAGATGAATAGAACATTGATAGATAGAGCTAGGATTATGCTTAGTGGAGCCAGCTTAGAGAATAAGTTCTCGACAAAAATGGTTTTTACTGCATGTTACTTGATTAATAGGTCTCCCACATCAACTCTTATGGAAAAGACCCCTATGGAGGTCTAGACGGGAAAGAAGCCCACATTTTATGTTTTGGGTTGTGAGGCATATGCTTATGTGCCTAAGGAGAAGTGGTCAAAGTTGGATAATAAGGCTATGAAATGTATCTTCGTCAGCCATGATGTTGGTCTGAATGGGTACAATCTTTGGGATCCTGTCACTGGAAAAAATTTCTATACTAGGAATTTTATTTTTAGAGTAGTTAAGCCTTATCCCACAATGTTGCAGCCAAAAGAGGATGACAAAAATTTAATGGTTCAGCTACCACCCAACACCAAGAAAGTTAAACTAGAAAATGAACAAGAAGTTCACGATGGACTTGACGAGAAGGAGGGTAGAGAGTTTAGAAGATGAGGAAGAAAATTCACCTCAAACTTTAAGGAAGTTCACTTAGAAAAGAAGAAACTAGACATGTATAATTATAGTTTGTCTAAATTTAGATGTATATTTTTCTTTATTTACTAACACCAATGATCATAGAACTGTGAAAGAGGCAATGGAGATGCAAGAAAAGGAGTCCTGGAGATTGACCATGGATGAGGAAATGGTTGCACTTAGAAATAATGATACATCGAACTTCGTGTTATTTCCTAGTGGATGGAAATCCATTGGATGGAAATTGGTTTTCAAAAAAAAGATCGGTTTAGATGGAAATGTTGAAAAGCATAAGGATATGTTGGTTTCCAAAAGATATTTCTATGTTGATGGGATAGACTTTAGAGATATTTTTTCCCCAATTGATAAGATAGCATTTATTAGGCTCTTATTATCTGTTGCAACAAATTTTGATTTAGAGATAGATTAGATGAATGTGAAAACAACATTTCTACATGGTGACTTGAAGGAGAATATCTATATGACATAGTGAAAGCACCACATTGAAAAAGGTAAAACATCATTGATTTGCGAATTAAAAAAGTCTTTATATGGTCTCAAATAGTCTCTCAAAATGCGATACCAAAAGTTTGATTATTTTGTGTTGGGATTGAGATTTTTTAGATCCAAATCATATCATTGTGTGTATTACAAACATGATGGTGCCAGGTGGTCATTTCTTTGTTATCACTCTATATGTAGATAATATGTTATTCTTTGATAACAATGATGATGTCATTAATGATTTGAAGTCTTAATTTTTAGTGCAATTTGATATGAAGGACTTGGGAGTTGCAAAATATATCTTAAGAATGGATATTAGGAGAGATAGAGAAAAAAAAAAGCTTTTGTTGAGCTAGAGTAAGTATGTAAACTCTATGCTACAACATTTTTAAATGGAAAATTGTAGCGCATGAGTGTCTTGATGGGAACTAAGCTCTTAGCTAAGCAGTGTCCTACAACACCCACAGAGATGGAGGATAGAGATTTTGTTCCCTATGCTAATTTGTTTAATAGTTTGGTGTGTGCTATGGTTTATACTATACCAGACATTTTCCAAGTAGTGAAAGTCTTGAGTTGATTCATGGCTAATCCTAGACATAAACATTGGGTTGCAGTGAAGAGGGTCTTCAAGTATTTGTGAGGCACTTCTCAATATTCTATTTACTATTATAATGATGCTTCAGGGAAGCCACACTCAATGGATAAACAAGGTTGTGTGGATTCTAATTGGCAAGGGATGTAGATAGAAGAAGTTCTACAAGTGAATATGGTTTTTTTATTTTTTGGTGGAGTAGTAATTTGGATGACAAAGAAACAAGTTGTGGTCACTTTATCCACTGTAGAGGTAGAGTATATGGAAGTTACTCATGCCTTTAAGGAAGCCATTTTTCTTATGAAATTATGTTTAGAAGTAGGGCTAATTCAAAGCGCTATTATAGTTCAATGTGATAGTAACAGTGCCATTTGCCTAGCTAAGAATCCAATCTTTCATGAAAAGACAAAGCATATAGATATTCAGTACCATTTATTTAGGGACATGGTAAAGGATGGAAAGGTGATACTAGAGAAAATTTTGACACTTTTCAAAGTGTTGCAGATGTGTTGAGGAAACCAATGAACAAAGGTGAATTCAAGTAGTGTTGTGAGTCTATAGGCCTTATAGCCCCTGGAAATTAGCTCATAGTTTGATGCATTATCCCTTATACTCTTGCAAGGTATATGAAAAGAGGGAGAATGTTGGCATGGGTGTGTCATGTACCTTGCAGTCATGTAGTGGATAGTGGGGCAAGGAACAAATGCAAAGTTATAGAAGAAAAAATGCATATCAATTACAGGGAATAATTGTTCAATAGTAGAAGGGAATAAATGCAAAGTTATAGAAGAAAAAATGCATATCAATTACAAAGAATAATCGTTCAATAGTAGAAGGGAATAAATGCATATCACTTGCAAGCAATGAATGTTAAGCAACCATGGTTGGTCAATTAATTGTTGGTGGTTTCCATCATGTATAATTGGAAAACCATTAATGATTTATTATTTTTTTATGCTTATTTATTGAGTGCTAAGGTTGGAAAAAAATAGAGTGTGAGTTTTAACTTACTATTATGTTGTCAATTTTTTTTCCGAATCCTTATGCTACTATTAAATACTCTTATTTAGAGCATGGAGACTCTATAATGTATTGTAACCAAGTACACATAAGGGTTTCCCCAAGAAATTATTGTCTAATGGTTGTGTGTTTCTTTGTATGTCTGTGTGTTGTTTATTACTACAAAAATGTTTATTTAATTTCTGCGTAATCTTATTTCATTGATTAGTGTAAGAAGTGTATTACATACATATAGTTCCTTTCAATTTGGGAATGAAATTAATACCCAAATATATGGTTTGAGCACTAAAACTTCTTGATCATAGCCCAAATTCATGTAGATGTATGTATGTGTGTATGCCCAAAGCCATGTAGATGTATTTATGTATGTATGTTATGCTTCAATACCCTTTTTTATTGGATTTGGTTCTACCACTTTGCATTCATAGTCAACTTTGTTATTTTGTTGTGATAAATTATCATTAAGGGATTTTTAGGTAAAAAAAAAACGAAAGAAGATTATAATGTCAACCATAAAAGTAAGAATAAATATTTTTGGAGAGAAAAGAAAAAACTATTTTTTTTTAATTATATTTTCAATTTATCTCTTTATATGTTTATGCACTAATCGTATGTATTTATAGTTTATTTCACTATAAGTGTATCAAAAATATACATAGCGTGTACTAGTTGGATGTATAATTTAATTCTGCATTCAAATAGTACAATTTGATTAAACCTAATTCTTATTTTATTATTTTAACTATTTTTTTTTAAAACTTATTTTAAATTTCAAATTTTCCCAATACACCTTGTATTAGAAATACAATGAAAAAAAACTCTTATTACTTNTAGTGAAAGTCTTGAGTTGATTCATGGCTAATCCTAGAGATAAACATTGGGTTGCAGTGAAGAGGGTCTTCAAGTATTTGTGAGGCACTTCTTAATATTATATTTACTATTATAATGATGCTTCAGGGAAGCCACACTCAGTGGATAAACAAGGTTATGTGGATTCTAATTGGGCAGGGGATGTAGATAGAAGAAGTTCTACAAGTGAATATGGTTTTTTTATTGTTTGGTGGAGTAGTAATTTAGATGACAAAGAAACAAGTTGTGGTCACTTTATCCACTGTAGAGGTAGAGTATATGGAAGTTACTCATGCCTTTAAGGAAGCCATTTTTCTTATGAAATTATTTTTAGAAGTAGGGCTAATTCAAAGTGCTATTATAGTTCAATGTGATAGTAACAGTGCCATTTGCCTAGCTAAGAATCCAATCTTTCATGAAAAGACAAAGCGTATAGATATTCAGTACCATTTATTTAGGGACATGGTAGAGGATGGAAAGGTGAGACTAGAGAAAATTTTGACACTTTTCAAAGTGTTGCAGATGCGTTGAGGAAACCAATGAACAAAGGTGAATTCAAGTGGTGTTGTGAGTCTATGGACCTTATAGCCCCTGGAAATTAGCTCATAGTTTGATGCATTACCCCTTATACTCTTTCAAGGTATATGAAAAGAGGGAGAATGTTGGCATGGGTGTGTCATGTACCTTGCAGTCATGTAGTGAATAGTGGGGCAAGGAATAAATGCAAAGTTATAGAAGAAAAAATGCATATCAATTACAGGGAATAATTGTTCAATAGTAGAAGGGAATAAATGTAAAGTTATAGAAGAAAAAATGCATATCAATTACAGAGAATAATCGTTCAATAATAGAAGGGAATAAATTCATATCACTCGCAAGCAATGAATGTTAAGCAACCATGGTTGGTCAATTAATTGTTGGCGGTTTCCATCATGTAGAATTGGAAAACCATTAATGATTTATTATTTTTTTATGCTTATTTATTATGTGCTAAGGTTGGAGAAAAATAGAGTGTGAGTTTTAACTTACTATTATGTTGTCAATTTTTTTTCTGAATCCTTATGCTACTACTAAATACTCTTATTTAGAGCATGGAGACTCTATAATGTATTGTAACCAAGTACATATAAGGGTTTCCCCAAGAAATTATTGTCTAATGGTTGTATGTTTCTTTGTATGTTTGTGTGTTGTTTATTACTACAAAAAATTTTATTTAATTTTTGCATAATCTTATTTCATTGATTAGTGTAAAAAGTGTATTACATACATATAGTTCCTTTCAATTTGGGAATGAAATTAATACCCAAACATATGGTTTGAGCACTAAAACTTCTTGATCATAACCCAAATTCATGTAGATGTATGTATGTGTGTATGCCCAAAGTCATGTAGATGTATTTATGTATGTATGTTATGCTTCAATCCCCTTTTTTATTGGATTTGGTTCTACCACTTTGCATTCATAGTCAACTTTGTTATTTTGTTGTGATAAATTATCATTAAGGGATTTTTAGGTAAAAAAAAAAAACGAAAGAAGATTATAATGTCAACCATAAAAGTAAAAATAAATATTTTTGGAGAGAAAGAAAAAAACTATTTTTTTTTAATTATATTTTCAATTTATCTCTTTATATGTTTATGCACTAATAGGATGTATTTATAGTTTATTTCACTATAAGTGTATAAAAATATACATAGCATGTACTAGTTGGATGTATAATTTAATTCTGCATTCAAATAGTACAATTTGATTAAACCTAATTCTTATTTTATTATTTTAACTATTTTTTTTTAAAGCTTATTTTAAATTTCAAATTTTCCCATTACACCTTGTATTAGAAATACAATACACCTTGTATTAGAAATACAATGAAAAAAAACTCTTATTACTTTATCTATTATTTTTTGAAAACTTATTTTAAATTTTAAATTTTCCAATTACACATTGCATTAGAAATACAATGAAAAAAAAACTCGAATTATCATATGCCAATTTGAGGCAGCAAATTACCTAATTAAAGTACAGTAAGTGCACTTTGTACAATGAGCCGATACAAACTGCCTCATTAGCAAAAAGGTTTTCAGTGGGGGAGAAAGTCTCGGTATCGATTGTGATTATTACATGATTATAGCTAATTCATGTTCAGCGAAGTTAAGATAATATTACTATATTGCTCACTCTCGTCTCTTTCAAAGAGATTGCACTTTTTTGTTAAAAACCTACATAGTGGATTCGTCCAAATATAAAAGCGCTGCCCACATGTTTTTTTATATGCGATTTACTTTATGTTGATTATTAGATTGCTTGCAACCATTTTAGTGTATCGAGGATTTTTGTTTAAATGTATTTTTATTTTTATTTTTATTTTTTTGGCCTTTTTAACAGGTTATATGTAGTTGGGTAGAATCTTAATTTTGTGTTGTTTAAATTACATTTTTAATGTATAAATAAATTCGGTATCTTGGAAAATTTATGGGGTCCTTTGATTATTCAGACTTAATCAATCAAATCTGTAGTTTCAACAATTTATTGCTAGATTTTGAGTAAAATTGATATAAAAATAGGATTTTAGGCAAAATTGATTGAAAAATATGCCCCTCAAAACGTAGAACTTTTCATCATTGCTTCTATCTTTTAAACACTTATTATTTTGATCAAATGTAATGAATTGCTAATAATGTCATAAAATAAAAATGGTAATAATTTTAGTGTGTAAGTTTTCACAATTTATGATATTGAAAATTTTTAAAATAAACTATGTATTTCAAGAAGTTTCTAAGAAGTGGTTGTTAATAGATGAAAAATGACATTCATGATGCATTTTATTGCTATTAATTTGTATTTGTCTTTTACATGCAAGCAAGTTTTGCCCATTGTTGAAGCTTTAGATTCTCATTGCAATTCTTCTTATATTCTTATTGCAGATTGCCCTATAAGTTTTGATGGCCAGAATTTCACTATAATAACAAGCCAGTATAAAGATCCAAATTACCTACGGGATCTTTGTTGCAATGCATTCAAAAAATTTGCATGCCCCTTTGCTCCATATATAAATGATCTGTCGACTAATTGTGCAGATGCATTGTTCAGTTACTTAAACTTACATGGAAACTATCCTCCTGATCTCTTTGGTAGCTTATGTCAAGGAGATCAATACGGTTTACCATGCGATACGGAATCTCCATCACCAAGTGTTTCCAATAATGAATGTTGCAGGCGCACATAAGGCGTTGCAAAGTTTCTCAGTGTTCATTTGGTTTGCATTCATCATCAAGGATGTAGTTTAAATGTTTTATGTTTTGGTATTTTTTCTGTGAGGTCATATTTATCCTAAATCTAGCAAGAAATTGTTGGATTTGTATTTTTGATTGGTTAATTTTGTATAATCTTAGTGTCCGAGGAGTTTTTCGGCTTCCTGAATCTATTTATGGATTCAGAAATGCAATTTAAACAACATAAAATTGTGATTTTGTGCAGATTCATATCACCAAATTCTCGCTAAAAAAAAAAAAACTTGGAAAAGTTAGACATTGCCTTAATCAACTTATTGAAAATTTAGAATTTGGGTGCTTGCATCATGAAGTTATTGAGCCAATATTTATGTTTCACATATTATGATATTAGTAGTTTTGTTCCTGTTGGAAACTCATGGTATTATTTCTTCTTACTAGTCATAATTTTCCATCTGATTTACCTTTCCTTTGGAAGGCAATTATGGACCCTATTAAGAGGTCAACTACATTTCAAATTTTTGAATTCAATTATCTCACAAAATAATTTGTATTTATTTATTTCACAAGATAAAATGACCCCCAAGGGTGTCTTTCTAATTGCTCTTATATATTTCAAGTTAATTTATCAATGATTAGGACATGTAGTAGTCTAAATATTAAACTTTTTTTTTTTTTTTTAGACTTTTTTTTTATCAGTTTTGTTTAGAAACCGGTTAAAAATTCAAAAAAATGATGCAATTGCATATAGATTGTGTTATCACACATTTTTGTAAGGGGATTGTTTTCCTTTGAAGTTGGTCATTGGGTGACCAAATGAGGAAGAAGTGGGCTTAACAAACCCACAAATGTTTTTCATCCAAAGTCGGGGCGTGATTGTGCAAAGGCGCGCACATACCTAGTCGGCGAAAATCCATCAGGCACATGCACAGTCTCGGCCGTTGGATCCATCAGACAAATCAGATCGACGGTTCGCGAGTATTCGAGATCTGAAAGTTGCTCGAAGTTTAGTGCCAGGGCAAAGGCTCAAGATCAAGGGAAGAGCAAAGTTTTAATCGTGGCACAAGATTAGCATTTTGTGGTTTCTCGAGATGGAGCGGTCAAGGATCAGAGTCATTAGAACTCACGAAATGTGAAATCGTGAAAAGTTCGCAGTCGTTGATCAAAGGACTGTTAGCTTAGCTTTTTGCGGTTTCATGAGTTGGGGAAGTAGGACGGCGAATATTGAAGACTCGCGACACACGAAGTCCTAAAATGATCTTGGTCGTCTATTTCAGAAGGACACGTGGCGCAAGATTGAATCATGGAGAAAGTCATTTCAAAAAAGCTGAAGCAAGGAATGCACAGATTTCCCGAGTCCTGAAATGTTGATGGTCTGAATTCCTAATGTGTGGATTGTTGATGTGTCATTGCGTTGATATGTCGAAGTCCCGAAACCCAGGATTCATGGGAGTCGTCCGATCCAACGGGGACAGGTGGCAGTGGATTAAGAAATGTCGTGGAACTGTGTTTCGGAAGTTTTGATTTGAGCCACAAGCAAAGTTTGCGAAGC
>JASDQU010106686.1:124637-153791 GCA_032191745.1 Picea mariana | reverse complement strand
TGTATAAATAAATTCGGTATCTTGGAAAATTTATGGGGTCCTTTGATTATTCAGACTTAATCAATCAAATCTGTAGTTTCAACAATTTATTGCTAGATTTTGAGTAAAATTGATATAAAAATAGGATTTTAGGCAAAATTGATTGAAAAATATGCCCCTCAAAACGTAGAACTTTCCATCATTGCTTCTATCTTTTAAACACTTATTATTTTGATCAAATGTAATGAATTGCTAATAATGTCATAAAATAGAAATGGTAATAATTTTAGTGTGTAAGTTTTCACAATTTGTGATATTGAAACTTCTTAAAATAAACTATGTATTTCAAGAAGTTTCTAACAAGTGGTTGTTAATAGATGAAAAATGGCATTCATGATGCATTTTATTGCTATTAATTTGTATTTGTCTTTTACATGCAAGCAAGTTTTGCCCATTTTTGAAGCTTTAGATTCTCATTGCAATTCTTCGTATACTCTTATTGTAGATTACCCTATAAGCTTTGATGGCCAGAATTTCACTATAATAACAAGCCAGTGTAAAGGTCCAAATTACCTACGGGATCTTTGTTGCAATGCATTCAAGAAATTTGCATGCCCCTTTGCTTCATATATAAATGATATGTCGACTAATTGTGCAGATGCATTGTTTAGTTACTTAAACTTACATGGAAACTATCCTCCTGATCTCTTTGGTAGCTTATGTCAAGGAGATCAATACGGTTTACCATGTGATACAGAATCTCCATCACCAAGTGTTTCCAATAATGTGAATGTTGCAGGCGCACATAAGGCATTGCAAAGTTTCTCAGTGTTCATTTGGTTTGCATTCATCATCAAGGATGTAGTTTAAATGTTTTATGTTTTGGTATTTTTTCTGTGAGGTCATATTTATCCTAAATCTAGCAAGAAATTGTTGGATTTGTATTTTTGACTAGTTAATTTTGTATAATCTTAGTGTCCGAGGAGTTTTTCAGCTTCCTGAATCTATTTCTGCATTCAGAAATGCAATTTAAACAACATAAAATTGTGATTTTGTGCAGATTCATATCACCAAATTCTCGCTAAAAAAAAAACAAAACTTAGAACAGTTAGACATTGCCTTAATCAACTTATTGAAAATTTAGAATTTGGGTGCTTGCATCATCAAGTTATTGAGCCAATATTTGTGTTTCACATATTATGATATTAGTAGTTTTGTTCATGTTGGAAACTCATGGTATTATTTCTTCTTACTAGTCATAATTTTGCATCTGATTTGCCTTTCCTTTGGAAGGCAATTATGGACCCTATTAAGAGGTCAACTACATTTCAAATTTTTGAATTCAATTATCTCACAAAATAATTTGTATTTATTTATTTCACAAGATAAAATGACCCAAGGGTGTCTTTCAAATTGTTCTTACATATTTCAAGTTAATTTATCAATGATTAGGACATGTAGTAGTCTAAATATTAAACCTTTTTTTTATTTATTTATTTACACTGTTTTTTTATCAGTTTTGTTTAGAAACCGTTAAAAATTCAAAAAAATGATGCAATTGCATATAGATTGTGTTATCACATATTTTTGCAAGGGGATTGTTTTCCTTTGAAGTTGGTCATTGGGTGACCAAATGAGGAAGAAGTGGGCTTAAAAACCCCACAAATGTTTTTCATCCAAAGTCGGGGCGTGATTGTGCAAAGGTGCGCATGTACCTGGTCGGCGAAAATCTATCAAGCACATGCTCAGTCTCAGCCATTGGATCCATCAGACAAATCAGATCGACGGTTAGCGGGTATTCGGGATCCGAAAGTTGCTCGAAGTTTAGTGCCAGGGCAAAGGCTCAAGATCAAGGGATGATCAAAGTTTTAATCGTGGCGCAAGATTAACATTTCGTGGTTTCTCGAGATGGAGCGATCAAGGATCAGAGTCATTAGAACTCGTGAAATCTGAAATCGTGAAAAGATCGCAGTCGTTGATCAAAGGAGAGATCTGGACTATTAGCTCAATTTTTTGTGGTTTCCCGAGTTGGGGAAGTAGGAGGGCGAATCTTGAAGACTCGCGACACGCGAAGTCCCAAAATGATATTGGTCGTCTATTTCAGAAGGACATGTGGCGCAAGATTGAATCATGGAGAAAGTCATTTCGGAAAAGCTGAAGCAAGGAATGCTCAGATTTCCCGAGTCCTGAAATGTCGATGGTCTGAATTCCCAATGTGTGGATTGTTAATGTGTCGATGCGTTGATATGTCGAAGTCCTGAAACCCAGGATTCATGGGAGTCATCCGATCCAACGGGGACAGGTGGCAGTGGATTAAGAAATGTCGTGGAACTGTGTTTCGGGGGTTTTGATTTGAGCCACAAGCAAAGTTCATGAAGCGCGAAATCACGAAGTCAATCTGCGTCGTCCAACCCAGAGGAGCACGTGGCGCATGATCAGAGATTTCACAGTTTCATGGATTGAGAATTCTGAAGTCTAGCATGTAGGAATCCCTGAAAGGTGAAATCCTGAAATGCCTTTGGAGATAGGCGCTAGGTCATGGCCCTGGGTTACATTGAGGAGGGGCTAGAGGAAAGGAGGCTAGCTTCCGAGCCTTAGAGACCAGGCACGTGGTCGTCCCCTGAGAATTTCATCTCGGGCACTTTCTGGGGAAAAGCAGTTAATGTAAATTGATCAGGTGGTTGAAACCTCAGCTCAATCCATAAATTGAAAGCATGGAAGTTCTGGAGCGATCAGCTCATGGTACCCCTATGGACGGATTTCCCTACCAAAGCCATACCGATCTGATCTCGCGTTTGACAGAGGAGTGCAAGTGCAGCCTGACAGAAGAAGATACAGACGCAAAGCTTTGATTTATATAGCCAGGTCACACTCCTGGTGTTGGCAGGTTGTTCTGAGTATAAATACTCAGTTTTGATATTTTGTGAGTGTCGATGGTTGAGCTAGGCTCCCATATTGTAAAGTTTTAATGAAGCTCTATTTCTTCTGGTTATGTGTCTGTATTTGAAACTTCTCATTTAATGTAAGTCAGATTCTTTTCATATCTCTGTAAACAGTTGTGTTAGAACACTTGGGTATGGAGGATCCAGTCGAGGGTAGTTGTGTTCTTGTGATGTAGGTTTGATCATAAGTGACATCGCGACCAGTTTTAATCAGTTTATGTGTTGTCTTTTCCCTCCAACGCTGAATGACTCGGGCATGGATGATCCAGTCGAGTTGTTGTCATTAAATTGTGATGTATGTTTGATTTCAGTTCAGTGATAATTTCATTCAGTCCCCTAAAACTCTGAACCAAGAGGATCTTGCCTTCTGAGTTTTTCCTCTTTAGGTCGCTGGAAGACCGGATGTCCATAGCAGACCTCTTCACTCTCCTCAAGTTCTTCCCCCCACTCATCTTTACTACAACTTACTGACTGAAGTTATATCAAGACCTCATCTACTTATGTATACCAACCCAATTTTCTGAGTTAAAGCGATATTATCCTGAGACTGTGTCCATTAGACCACCCTTTAATTTTTTCATTGTGACATACAAATTGATGGGTACTGGGCTTACCTCTGCCGCAATCCAGAGGTGACTTCTAGTGCTAACAGATTGCACAATACAATACGAGTGGATTAGGGGTTTTTCAGGGTGTTGGATCTATCTATGCTTTCAAAACTGCAATTTAAATAAGGAAAAATTGTGATTTCACTAACAACTGGATTGTCTAATTTTGATGATAATTACTTGGAAAAATTAAAAAATATATAATATTTAGACTTGTCCATTTAAAAATAAGTTGCGGCATTTTACTATTAATGTTGATGAGATGAATCCCTTGTATCGTTGATTTCAGAGTTATCAATTTAAACGGAATATACAATATTTCTTGCAGAGTTATATGTAAACTATGACATGATTTCATTGGGATGGGTTTTATTTCTTTGGAAAGATTTTAATAAGCTCACCTTTTTTCTTTGAAAAAGAAGATTTTTTATTTCACCATATGCTTGCTCCATTGGATATGGGCTTAAATTTTCTTGAGAATGGCGGTCTAGTTAGATGACATGCTACTACCTTTGTTAAACACTAGCATTGTTGGGCTTCATCTTTGAAGGTGGCAAGCAGCTATGATTGCCCTCTTTGTTGTTTTGACCATCATAATTAAACCAATAACTTTTCATTTATCTTGTTTTTTTAAGGTGACAAGCATCTGTGATTGCCCTCTTTGATCTTTTGACCATTATTATAACAATAACATAAAATAATAGGATGGCTATTTTTATTTTTTTAACATTATAATTAAAACCATGAAATAAAGGAATGATTGCCCTTTCTCATTTTTTGACCATTATTATAACAATAACATAAAAGAAGAGGATGGTTATTTTTGTTTTTTTAACATTATAATTAAAACTATGAAATAAGGGAAGAGAATAGTTTTCTTTAGATTATTATAGATTAGATCCATAAAATAAAGGAAGAGCATGGTTTTCTTTAGAACAATATAGATTAGATCCATAATATAACAAGTGTTGTTCAGCCATTTAGTCTTTATAGATTAGATCCATAAAATAAAGGAAGAGCATGGTTCTCTTTAAAACAATATAGATTAGATCCATAATATAACAAGTGTTAAGTGTTGTTTAGCCACTTAGTCTTTGCTGCACAAATTTGAAATTAAAAATATAAATAGATTATGTGTTTTTTATAATTTAGTGTTATATAAAACATGAAACTTTATTGAAATGACTTTGTTTTTAATTTTATTTGGAAGATTGACATTGTAAATACTATTAAGTTTAAGAAACAATCTATATAAAGAGTTGCATTTCCATTAAGAAAGCCATATAATGAGAAAATGCTAAATGGCTTTCCAATAACCTTATTTGTTTTTTTATTTAAATATTAAATTTGTAATATTATTTTTTTATTTATTTAATATTAAATTTACAATATGATATGTATATTTCGTTTAATTATTTAAATACTTTTCTTTGTAACATGGTATATATATGAGATTGTTGTTTTAATTTTTTATTTTTATTTATATATAATACATTGTTAGTTTATGTATTTACATATATGGTATATATGAGTTTGTTGTTTTAATTTTTTTTTTTTATTTGAAGAAAGGTGTATATTTATTGGTAATGGGCACAATTAATCATCTTTTTATCTAAAATTATAATTTGATGGTTAACAATTAAAGACGCTCGAATATTTTTAGTCCTCCTCCCAAATCAATGAATGTGATTTACTCTTCATAATCTCCTTGTATTTTTTAATCGTTGGAATATTCTTAGTCGTCCTCCCAAATCAATGAATGTGATTTACTCTTCATAATCTCTTTGTATTTTTTAATGCCTGTTTACTTTTTAACATTTACCTAATCATATTAAGAAATTACTATAGCACTATATGATTGCCACTTTTAAATGATTAACATTTAACATTACCACGTTTGGATTATTAACTACGAATTTCCATGATTAACGTTTAACATTACCACGTTTGGATTATTAACCACGAATTTCCTCCCTGTCCCTATGTCCCTACGTTTTCCTCCGACGTTTTAACGGTCTACGCATTTCATATCACAATTATGTGAATGTGCTATTATATAATATAGTATTAGTTTATTTATTTATTTACATGCATGGTATATATGAGATTGTTGTTTTAATTTTTTATTTTATTTATATATCATACATTATTAGTTTATTTATTTACGTATTAATTTTGAAGTAATATGATATGTATATTTTATTTACTTAATTATTTAAGTAATTAAGTAGTTTTTTTAAATGAAATATATATTTATATTGTTTATTTTATTTTATTTTTAAATGTAATTAATATATTTTATATAAAATGAAATTTGCTTAGTTGGTTTGGTGATGTAGTTTATTATTCAAATAAAAATTGAATTAACCTTTTTAGGTATATATGAGATTGTTGTTTTAATTTTTTATTTTATTTATATATCATACATTATTAGTTTATTTATTTACGTATTAATTTTGAAGTAATATGATATGTATATTTTATTTACTTAATTATTTAAGTAATTAAGTAGTTTTTTTAAATGAAATATATATTTATATTGTTTATTTTATTTTATTTTTAAATGTACTTAATATATTTTATATAAAATGAAATTTGCTTAGTTGGTTTGGTGATGTAGTTTATTATTCAAATAAAAATTGAATTAACCTTTTTATAATAGTTCTAGTTCTTGTTGGAGAGGCTTTTTATAATAGTTCTTGTTGGAGAGGTGTAGGACAGTGGGTGACTGAGCGTATTGTTAAGGGGTTTTGTGATGTTAAAAGTCACCGGTTCGAAATCTGCATGGACAAAAAATCCAACCATGTTAAGGGTTGGCTCAAGCAGAGTGATTTTGATGGCTTAGATGCCCCTGAATCGCGATTTCTTAATCACAGATTAGTCCCACATGTCACGAACAAACTAACAAACAAAAATAATAATAATTTGTGCCCTTTAAATTTGTGATAAATTTGTGATAAATTGAAAGAAATTACTTTTAATAATTTCCACCACTCTGCACCTCATAGAAGCCGCCCTCTTTCTTGCAGTTCCCAATTAGTTTTGATTGGATGAGCGATTAAGAAAGCTAGACGAGAAAGCAATAATTGGTATAAAATTAATACAATCATTTAATAGTTAAAAACGACATAATGGAATAAGACGGGGGGTGGTAATTGTAGATCAAGTCGTTCCTTGGAAACCTTGAGCTTGTCATCTAAATAGTTATATAAATAAAACAATATTGATCATAAAGATATAATCAAATGCAGGGACCTTTCCGCTTCAACCGTATAGAAAAATTCATTTTCTAATATATATAAAACTTGTTTCAACATGTCGAACTTTGTGCTTGGTTTAAGACTTGATATATAGATGATTGGCCATGAATGAAAACATCATTTGCATCCACATCAAAGCAATTTCAATTTCTCATACTGTCAACCATCTCTCCGTAGACATGGTCTGGATGCGTTTCTCCAGGTGTAACCCAATTCCTGCATGCAACATAATAACTCCACCAAATGTCCCAAAGAATATTTCTAGCTCTGGCTAGCCATGGCATGTGGCTTGCGAGCCCTAACACATGGTCAATCCTAGTCAAAGGAGCTCAAGATGCCCAGTGAAAGATGAGTACAGAAAACGATGGAAAGTCCATGTCGGTGAAAGCTTTAGCCATGAGTACATACAATGGAGATGCGCAAAGATCTGTGCATGGAGCTCGCGGGCATGTAAATGATGTCATTCATCATTTGAACAAATAGGAAGGGAAGGAACCCAAGGGCACGAAGGGAAGGAAGGCATTGGGAATTCATGGTTGGCTTGAGGACATGCTTTATCATTCATTATGGCTTGTTTGGAAACGATGGAAAATAAAGGTAGGAAGTTCGATTCCCAGCAGCAGTAGTCTCAAGAGAAGCAGAGTTAGGTCCAACAATAAATTAATTGGTGGTTTGTCTATCAACTAAGGATGTCAGAATAGTAGGTGGACTCTGTGTTCCAGTCCTTACAACCCCATAATTTTTTATGCAATATTTTCTACTGATGAATAAGTGATGAATTGCATCCATGTAATTTGTAGTAGTTCCCTGGAAGATCTGTGTGGAACTCATTTGTAGGTTCGGTTTTGCAACTTACAATTTCCCAGCAACAATTTCTGGAACTTATTACTTGTCGATGAATCTCAGAACTTCTTACCTAAATGTATTTTGAGATGGTCTGCACTCAAATACCTACAACAAGTTTCATTCTCAAGCATTTTATTACAAAGAAAGATGTAAAATATTCTACAAGAGAATAATACTCATTAGGATTTGAGCATGTTGAAATAACTTTAATTTATGTATCTAAGGCCAAAATATGAAAAAACACAGCATGGTCATTACCCCTTTGGCTGCGCTCCAAAAAGAAAAGGTCGGATGCTATGGAAGTAACGACCATGAGAATTAGCATTATTCCATAGACTTTCTTTCGTCCCAGTTTGTCGCCCATCCAACCAAAGAAACGTTGCCCCACAAAATGTTCCACATAAGGCCACTCCATTCACCACAGCCAACACTTTTGGAGGTAGAAAATCGGGGCTACTATTGTTTGAATCGAAGTAATAAATCCTTCCCAGTAGGTTCGTGACAATGGCGATGCTAGCCATCTGTGAAGAAGCTCATACCTGCAATAATAACTGCAGTAAAATGGTACAATTGTGTTCTTTCCAGGTCCAACGCATTTAATGAGTCCAACTATTTTTTATCCATGATGTCAACCTTACTTCCAATCTTTCTTCTGAAAATAGTTTTCCTATTGCACAACACAAGTGCAATTTATTAAGACTCGATAGTTGTGTCAACGCTTTCCAGCAAAGTATAAAACAGAGCTAGTGAAATGAAGCATCGAAACCTCGACATCGCGAGGGAATTACAAAGATTTAAGCAACTAGACATTTGAAAAAAAATATATTTTCAAACAATTTTCCTACTAGCAGGTTTTAAAAATATTTCACCGTGAAATCTCCAGCATGACTAAACGAAATAATGAAACTAGTAATGAGAATCGAAAAAACTTCAAAATAATTTTAAATTGGATCACAGAATTTGCAAAACGATGCGAAAATGAAGCAAGACTTTTCGTCTATAGGGACAATTATGAAACTGAAGAGAGAAATTTCTGAAGCCTAGCAACTTACGGTCAACGACATCTAAGCTTCAACCAAAGACAAAAGAAATTTAACAATTGTGAAGAAAAAACCTAGAAATTTGACAATTGCGAAGCAAAAAACCTTCACCTTCATACAACAAAATTCTTCAAAGCAGGAAACTAAATCCTAGAAACTACAAGTTAGTGAAAAATGGGGAAAGGATCAACTCAAAATCCATGGACACAAATTCTTCTAAACGTATACAAAGTTGTAGAGAAAACCAAAGAGGAAAATCAGCAAAAATCAAATACCAAAAGTCTAAGCCCGTTAACTGCAATATCCACAATCTTTCCCTAAGCTTTAGCGATATTTAACAACTTGAAACGGCTCGTCAATTTCAACTCCAATAACAAAGATGACTGCAGATTTAGACAAAAATTCTAACAGAAAACTTCTTCATTCTTCGAATTTCGGTTAAATTTTATAGTAGATTCGACACTAGGCCAAAATTCACATATCAAACTCATCAAACCAGGCCAAAATTCACATATCAAACTCATCAAACCAGGCCAAAATTCCTAGATTGAGCTCACGATTTGTGGCCAACCTTCAATTCTAAAAGCCAAAAATGGCCCGAAACATGAAAAGGGAGATGAAATAACACAATTGATTCTACGACAGTGAAATTGTAGAGATCCCTACCTTATTAGAGAATAATACTCATTAGGGTTTGAGCATGTTGAGATAACTTTAATTTATGTATCTTATCTCAGCAATTGTCCACTGCGGTTGAAGGAAGTGCACCGCCTTGTGTAGGAAGTGAAAGAACTGAGCTCCCTGAACGAGGAAAAGGAAGTGAGTGAGCTCGAGGCAGAGGCAAGAGACGATGAGGCAGAGTACCATTTATTGCATGTCAGATTACCAAATATTTAATTTTTGTATCTTATCTCAGCAATTGTCCATTGTCGTTGAAGGCACTACACCGCCTTGTGTAGGAAGTGTAAGTGGTGAGCTCAAGGCAAAGGTGAGAAAGAGGCAACAGTACCATTTATTGCATGAGAATAACAGATGTGATGGCAATTTATTTCCCGTCGGATTAAGACCAAATATCCAAGAAGAATTTAATAAGATAAGATATACTCAGCCCAAGTCCCCGGAGCTACATCATTGGGTCGACAATAACACCTTCATTTCCATAGCCAATGAAAATGCAAATAAATAAGAATATTTGTTTTAATTAAATATGAAAATCCAAATTATTAAAAAAACTTTGGATAAAATTGAGATCAACGCTCAATTAATATAAGTCAAACCTCTCACTTATCATTATAATCCTTGCACTACCTTGAACAAGGACTAATAATGGTTTGGTCCTTTTTAGATACAACCCACTTTTGTGCTTTTGTTTTTAGAACATTGTAGATGAGAACATTATAATGGTTCTCTTTAGACCATTATAGATTAGATATATAAAATTGAAAAACTTAAATATTTAAAACAGAAGGTTATAAAATGGCAAGTAAAGAAACAACAGGTTATGAAAGTCGACTTGGTACTGGTGGAGGAACAGATAGCAACCCTATTCCACAATAATTCGTCTCATATCTTTGTTGCAGAGGATATAAACCTCCTACAAGAACTGACCCACACGAAAAATAAAATACTAGCACATGAAGAAGCTACCTGGCGACTCCGCAGTAGGGCGACATGGATTGAAAAGGGAGATAAGAATACAAGCTTTTTCCACAAATACGCTTCATAGAGGCGCAACCACAACACTATTTGGGATCTGATAGATGATGATGGTAACGCTGCCATAACTGACTGGGAGTTACACTCGCTGGCATTTAAACATTTTAGAACTCAATACAAAGCTTCTGAGACTAAAAATATAGACGTCCATCTTGATGTATTACAGTCAGTCCCGCGCTTCTTCAATGAGTCAGACAATCAGAATCTCGGGAAACCTGTCACTCTCGAGGAGCTAAAAGACATTATTGATAAAATGCCCAAGGACAAAAGCCCTGGTCCAGATGGATGGACTCAGGAACTTTTTCAACACTTTTTTGAGATTATGGGATTGGATATTCTTAACGTTGTTGAAGAATCTCACCTCACAGGGAAGATTCCTGGAGCACTAAATGCTACATTCTTCACGCTAATTCCAAAATCTAGTAAACCTATCAACTTCAACGACTTCCGACCCATTGCATTATGCAATTTCATGTACAAAGTCATCTCAAAAACCATAGCCAATCGCTTAAAAGACACTCTAGCAAAGTGTATCTCTTTTGAACAGTTTGGGTTCTTGAAGGATCGACTGATATTCGATGTTGTGGGCATTACCCATGAATGTCTACACTCAGCCAATATTAAAAAACTGAACGCAGTCATCCTTAAACTCGATCTAAAAAGATCTTATGACAGTGTAAGTTGGCAATACCTTTATTTGTTACTAGACTAGATAGGACTTGACAGATTAAACAAATCTTGGATTATGGGTTGCATAACCTCAGTCAATACGGCAGTGCTGGTGAATGGAACTCCAACAGACTTCTTTCGATGCCACCGGGGACTCCCTCAGGGCTATCCTATGTCACCAATGCTCTTCCTTCTTGTAATTGAGGCACTCAGCAGAATGATCAACCAAGCAGTTGAAACGGGTTCTTTTAAAGGATTTAAAGTAGCTCTTGGCATCCATATTTCACACTTATTATTTGTGGACGACGTCCTCATCCTAGGAGCCGGAAACATTGACTACTGGAAAACACTTAAAGTTATCCTCACAAATTTCTGTGTCGCAACAGGACTTTCCATTAATCCTCATAAATCTGGTTTTATTGCACAAAATTTAGATCCACTACTAAGGAGCTTCCTCATTGCCGATTACAAAATACAGGTTGACAGTCTAGATCAGGGGTTAAAGTACCTTGGTTTCTCCCTGAAACCAAACTGTTACAAAATTGGTGACTGGTCGTGGCTCATCAAAAAGATAGAGAAGAAGATTAACAATTGGACATTTCGTTGGTTGTCCCTGGGAGGCAGACTCGCTCTAGCAACATCAGTCTTACAAAGTATACCAGTCTTTTGGCTTAGTCTGGCAAAAGCACCGATGTCTATCCTCCAGCGCATTTAGCTAATGATTAGCAAATTTATCTGGAAAGGGGGAAAAAAAGCCACTGGTTATCACCTTGCTAATTGGCAAAGCCTAGCTAAACCAAAAAAGGCTAGTGGTTGGGGCATAAAACACATGAAATGGTTTGCTCTTGCCCTGGCAGCCAAAACCTGTTGGAGAGGTCTCTTCGGAAACAATCTTTGGAACAGGGTCATCACCAGGAAATATCTTAAAGGTATTGACCTCACTTCTTGGTTGCGCAGGGATGTACACCACACAAAGACGTCCTCCATTATCTGGCAGAACTTGTTGCTATCCTTACCAATCATCAAGTGTTGGCTGGCTTGGAAGGTTGGGACTGGACAGCGAGTCATTCTTGGGCGTAATTCATTCATTGGATGTGAGGACAACGTCCAACTATCCAATATGCTTTTACAACACTTACATAGTCAAGCCATCTTCAGCTTAGCACAAGCCAGAGACATTGACCCAACCGAACCACAACAGAGTTGGCTGAGCACTAGATATTTGGGTTTAAATTCAGAACTCAGTCAAGAATGGGACGCATACACACAAAAACTAAATCTCAGCGGCATCCAACTGAACAATGAAAATGACTTACTTACATGGTCATGGAATCGATCCTCAGGAACAGTCACGGCCAGCTCTGCCTATTATTGCATCCTTTACACAATCAATTGTAATGATGGTCAATGGTGGCATAAATCAATTTGGTCGGTGAAGGTAGCGGTCAAAATCCTCTGCTTCCTGTGGCTATGCTTAGAATATCGATTACTTACCAGCATCAACTACCAAAAACGTGGAGGAATTGGTCCTTTAGCTTGCACATTGTGTCTAAAGGCAGAAGAGTCGGTCACACACCTTTTTGTGGATTGCCAAACTATGCAAATGATTTGGGGCCATATACTCACTTCCTTGAAATTGACTTTGAGTGGAACAAGGCTACCATCGAAGAAAACCTCAAATTTTGGTTTCTCAAATTGCCAAACCATAAACACATTCCCCTTTTGTTTATGTGGGAAATTTGGAAATTTAGAAACAGAATTTCGTTTGACAACCGTACCCAGAATGTACCAGGACTTTACTAGAAAATTCTTACCTCCATACAAGAACATCCACTTAAAGAGGAAGCAGATAAAACAGCCATACTACTTAACCCTGTCTACTTCAACAATAACCCTATTGGCTTCTTTGATGGTGCAGCTTCAGCAGACAAATGTGGTATAGGTATTTATTTAAAAATCACCCCCGAACACAGCATTCAAGCACATTTTACTGGAGGTACAAGGAACAATATGAAAGATGAGTTGTTGAGATTATGGGGACTTCTACATCTTGCCACACACTTCTCTATCAAGAAATTAATGGTGGCAGGGGACTCTAAGGTTACTATAGATTGGATAAGTGACAAAGCTAAACTAGAGATAATCTACCTTAGCCAATGGAAGGATAAGATTAGCAACTTAAAGCAAGGCTTTGAAACATTAAACTTCATGCACATTCATAAACAGTTTAATAAAATAGTTGATAGCCTATCCAAGAAAGCTTTTAAGGATAAACCAGGGTGGCTATATTTTGAAGAGAATATTAATGGAACCACAATTAGAGAAGACAAACTACATATCCTATAAGGCGACAATAACCAGAAATATTACAGGGTAAAAAAAGAAATAGACAAACAATGTATTCTCGGGTTTCAGCTGGAACAGAACAGGACTATTCCACACATGGAAGTCCGTCTATTGTAATCAAAAGTTTCATTTGATTCTAATAAGAATAACAGTGGAACTGTTTTTTTTGTGTGAAAAAAAAAAAAAAGATTAGATCCATAAAATAAAGGAAGAGCATGGTTCTCTTTAGACCATTATAGATTAAAGCCATAACATAATATGGTTTGGTCCTTTTTGAAATATAACCCACTTTTGTGTTTTCATTATAGATTAGATCCATAACATAATATGATTTGGTCCTTTTTGGAATATAACCCACTTTTGCGTTTTTTTTGTTTTTACATAGTGTTTTTGTTTTTTAATGTAAAGTTGCATGTGATGTTGGGAGCATTAAATTTTCACCAATAACAATGTTGGTTATAATATTTTTTATATCTACGTACAAAATAGGTAGGTAGGTAAAAGTGAAACTTGAGTTGTTAACTTCAAAATTATGATGTTGAAAAATGCAAATAAGGAAGCAATTACCCATTTCACTTTTTAGCAGAAAAATTTTTCAATTATATTAAAAATATAATTTGCTTTTCATAGCAAGATTACAAAGCCAAAAACTTCAATGCCAAAATATCTACCGCCTAAATTGATCTTTCATCCTTTAAAAGTGTGAAAGATCAAAATAGAACTACACAAGATTCCATAGTGAGTGATCCAAAGAAAACCAGAAAGGAGAAAACCAATGTTCTGACTGTCTTTATACTAAAACATTTTATGTCCTCTAAATAGAAACATAAATAACAACCTTTTCTCTGCAAGGATAGACAGCTAGATACTATTGATGTGTAAGTACTACTATAGATTTAGAAAATGAGGGGGGCCCTCATGCTCATCAATCTAGAGATTGAAAGTGATTAAACCAGTGTGTTTCTAGAGAGCGGTCTTTGAAAGTAAATCAGATTCCTTGTTGTGCTCATGGTAGGTATGATTGAAGTTGATCTACTTGAAAGTGGATTGTATCTCTCTGACTCTTTCCTTCCAGCCTAATAGAGAAATGACCTGGAGTTTTCCCCTGCTATTTAACCAGTCTATAAAAAATCTGGAGTTCCCAAAGATTTGTAGTACTTCAATGTTTAATCTAGTTGTCAGGTGGAGAGTAGCCCAGACTCCCAATAATTCATCCCTGGTGTTGGTACCTGGGCCACAGTTGAAGGTCCATCTATAATGATAATTCTTTGAAATCCTTATCAAGCCCCCTTCTCCACTCTGGAGGTCATTTGACTGCACTGCACCATCAAACCAACCTATAGGTATACCCTCTGGAATGAGTGTCTAAACTTTATTTTTTATTACCTCTTGTCTTGGATGTAGTGTTGTCCAGTTAGTAAGCATACCAAGTGTTTTGTAGACAACTGCACTTGTAGATGAAACCCATTTTCGAAGACTTTTTTATTTCTTTCGAGCCACACAAACTAGCAAACCAATGATGGAAGGGTTTGATAGTTTCACTCCTTTTTGGTCCAGGTATCATAGCAGGCAATTAAAGTTTTCCCATCCCAGGCAGTATTTAGATTTTGTTCAATGTTGATCCTGTCCGAGACTTGTCTAGTGAAAGGAGACTTGACAAATAGATGTAGCAATGTCTATGCATCCCTGGAGCAAAGATGGCAGATACGGGGTCCAACCCATCCTTTCCTTTGCAGAATGTCCCAAGTATGTATTTTGTTTTCAATAGAAATCCTTGTGAATAATCTAATTTTTTGAGATATGTTCTAGGACCACATTTTTCTTCTCCAACCACCAGTATTATGAAGCCAAAGTGTGTTTGAGATTGTTGAGTAGACATTTTTTATTGTGAGAAGACTTGATTTGTCACCCCCTGTCCACATGATCTCGTCCTCTTTTTCTTGAAGTTGTACTCCAGATCTCAAAATCTCCATACAAAAAACATCCCACTCCAAGGCCAATTTAGCTAGAAGTCCAATCTCATCATTGGTTTTCCAACAGTCATATAGGATCGTGGACCTAGAGTTGCCTCTGGCTTGAGAAAGATATCTGATGTTTTTTTTAATTTAAATATGTAAGAAGTTGTGGAGATAAGTAGGAGGATATCCCCAGTCCTAAGATACAATCCTTGCCAAGAATAACTGAGTGTCCTGACTCTGGATTCCAACAAAGCCAATGGGTGAGCAATTTTACTGATTTTACCAGGTTTCTCCAAGTCTGAGAGGTCGCTCTCGCTGTGTTAGCAGTTGTTCTAAACCAGGTGCCCACCAAACAGTGGGGGAGATATTTATATTTTATTACCAAGTGTCAGATTCCTTCTTTTGTCAACACACGCCAGAGGGAGTTTGCAGCCAGAGCTTTGTTAAAATGAAATATATTTCTCATCCCCCAACCTCCTTTATTTTTTGGTTTAGCCAGTGATTCCCAACTGCAAAGTTGCAGACGTTTAGAATCAATACAACCCGACCATAGAAAGTTGTAGGTTAATTTTCTTAGCTTGTCTAAAACTGTGACTGGTATTGTTGCTAAAGCCATCCAATAAATTGATTGTCCTTCTAAAACTGCTTTGATGAGTGTGAAACGACCTCCTAAAGAGAGACATCTGTTGCACCAGTGGCTAATTCTTTTATCCACCTTTGCAACAAGCCAGATACAATATGTAACCTTATATGAGTCAGCTTTAATAAAATAACCAAGGTACTTAAATCCTTCAAAAATATGCACAAAGTTATAAGGGAAGAGTTCTTTTAGAATTTCCAGGGAATGCTCTTGTAATATGGCATAGTGAAAAGTCGATTATGTCCAATTTATCAGCAAACCCGAGGCACTACAGAAGGTGAACACAATGTCTTTTATTTCTTTCCATTCCTGTAAAGAGTCATTTTTCATGATTAAGACATCATCAACAAATAAAAGGTGTAAAATCTTAATGATCTTGGAAACTTTCACCCCAGTTAGCTTCCCTTTTGCCTGACCATTTTTAAGTAGCAAGCTTAAATCTTCTATGACCAAGCTGAACAGTAGAGGAGAGAGTGGACAACCCTGCCTCAGGCCTCTGCCACTATGAAAGAAAGGAGAAGTTTCACCATTAACCAGGACATCGAAATTGGCACTAGTCACGCAACTTGTGATTCACTTAATAGACTGTTGAATGAAACCTGATTGAATCAAGATCAATCGAAGGAAGTCCCAATCAATGCAATCAAAGGATTTATTTAGATCTAGTTTCAAAATAAGTGTCTTTGAATTCTTCGTCTTCATAATGTGCAAGCATTTCTGAGCCATACCAATGGCATCTAAAATATGTTTGCCCTTTAAAAATCCCAGTTGTTCACCCGATATAGTTCTCGAGAGGACAGGATTTAGCATATTTGCAATAATTTTTTAGATCAATTTATAGCACAAGTTACAAAGAGAAATAGGTTTGTAATCGCTGAAAGATGTGGGGTTGTTTTCTTTTTGGATTAGTGTTAGGAAGTTCGAGTTTAATGAACCAATCACTTTTCCTTGTATACTGGAATCTTCCACCAATTCCAGAAGTTCATCCCCAACTAACTCAAAGAAATGTAAAAAGAATTCTACAATCCAGTCGTCGAGGCCTGGACTTTTATCTTTTGCGAACGACTTTAGAACATCTCATACTTCCTGTAATGAACAAGGGTTATCCAAAAGGTTTGAATCCTCCACTGTGACCGAACGTGGGAAAATTCTGGCTACTGAGACTAGATCATGCAGATTATTGTGTTCAATCGCCCCATAAAAATATTTGTAGTTTGTAGCTTCTAACTTTAGTGTTTGTTGTCCCTTGTGGATGAATCCTGACTCATCTTTGATTTCCCAAATGTGATTTTTGTTTCTTCTAGAACTTGCAAAATGATGAGAGAATTTTGAATTTTGATCGCCACATTTAATACAGGTTGTCCTGCTTCGCTGTCGCCACAGAGATTCTTCTACAAGGAGGATCTGGTTCCAATCATTTTCAAGTATTTTCAAGGTGTTATCCCTGCCACGGATCCCCCCTTCCTGTGTGTCTTCTTGTAGGAAGGCATGTAACTCTATCTCCAGCTCTTTCAACCTAAGTAGTTTTTGTTTTCTGAGAATTTTTGCTCGGTGACTGATATGGAGGTTTAAAGTCTTTAGTTTCCAAACAAATCTTTTTTGAACCCCCAGCTCGGTCATAAAAATGGTATCTTTCCATACTTCTTTAACAATAGAGTTGAAATCAGTCTCGAGCAGCGAGCTCGAATTGAACTTAAAAGGAAATTCCTTCAGGATAGGAGGAGAGTCAAATTGCAGAAGGATCGGAGCATGATCCAAGATAAAGGGATAATCGACCTAGGACCTTATCCTTTTATCGAAATTTGCTAAGTATTCTGAAAAAAGAACCCGGTCTAGACGCTTTGAAATAGCCTCTAATCCAGAATGACCATTGTGCCAAGTTCTTACTAATTCATCTGAAGTGAAGTCCACTAGTAAGTGTTATTGAAAAAGTGTAATGAAATAACCAGCCAGAGGATCCTGAGATGTCGAATCTCCCCACACTTCCCTAGCATTTATGTGAGGTTTAAGTCCCCAGCTACTATCAAATTTGTGTGGTCAAGTAATCCCTTAGCCTAAACCTTGTCCCAAAATAGTTTTCTGTAGGAGCAAGGTCCATAAACATTAAGTAGAGTGATTGCTTGATTGTTCCACAAACAAGTACTTGTCCAAAGGATACCACCACAGCAAAGGTAAGGGGCTAAAGAAAATTTTGTAGGATCTTAGGTAACTGCAAGTCCCCCAGAAGTACCTAAAGGGCTAGCAGCACAGGTATGCCATGTGGGACGGAATTTGTTCATAAAATTCCTTGGTTTCATTCCATCAACCAATGTTTCTTGTAGGAAGATAATATCTGGGGAAGTTCTGGTAATAAGTCTTCTAAAGGAGGAGGATTTCAAGGTCCCCCCCACCCCTCTGATATTAAGGGATAGTAGAATCATGGATTATCTCTCGCAAGGGATTTCAAGCCTCTAAGCGCCCCTAGATCAGTGTGTAGAGAAAGGTTTGAAGTTGGAAAGGTGATAGTAGGACCCACCTTTCGGCGAGCACTTCCGGTCTTTATAGGTGAGTGCTCATGACCCATCCCCTTCGACTAGGTGTAGTCTTTTCCCAAGTCCTCCCCTAAGTTTTCAAGACATCCTGAGGCCTCACAAGGCTCCTGTAGTCGAATTTCAATTTTCCCGAAGTAAGTAGGAAGTGGGATGGGAGTAAGAGCTTCTCTGTAGGTCGGGACCAAGCTATCCAATACAGCTCCTAAGGAGCTATCACCTGGATATGATTCTCTATAGCTCAGGTTGAAACATTCCCCTATCGGCTCAATAGACTCAGCTCCAATACCCCTTGCATTATCCAATGGAAAGGTAGGAGAGTCTATAGTAGTGTAGTGAACCTGTAATGTTTCACCGATAGTTCTATCAAGAGCTTGAGGATTCAAGGAATTTGGAGGTTTGCAAGCCTGTTTCCCCCTCCTCAAATGGGTATCAGTAGTAGTATCTGAAATACTTGTACTCTCCCGAGACAATGATAAATCCCCCAAGTGTGTAGTCAGGTTTCCCGAAACCAGAGTAGTAGAGCGGTCCAGTAGGTCCTTTTCCCAAGCATTCAACGAGAAAAAAAAAGGAAGGGCTCTCCCTTTCACTTAAACGTGTTTTAGTCTGCTATGGTGATAAAAGTAGTAACAACTTGAAATGTTTGCATTGTAATAATAATATGTTATGACAAAGAGTTGTCAGTCCCATAATGTATCATTTGGGGAAACATTCATATCTTTATTGTTCCATAAAAAGAAGTCAAAAATTCATAATTTATTTTTTTATATTAATATTTGTAGCAAGAAAAATAATAATTTTAAATGTTTATATATGAAAATATGTTATTAGTTAGTGATGGTTGTCTTTATTGTTAATTGACAACTGAGTTGTGATAAATTTTCTCACTATAATAAAAAAAATGATAATATGTTATTGCAAGTAACTATCAGTCCTATTATATATCTTTTGAAAAAAAACTCATATCTCTACCATAGTAATTGTCCACAAAATTAATAAATTCTAATATTTCTCGAGCTATAGATATATGTCATTTCAATCCTCTAATTGAGGAAGAATTTTATTATATTATATTCTGCAACCTTTTCTACCATGACCTTTTCAACATTAACAAAAACAACCATGACTCATCCCCTTAACTCGTTTCTGATGACATGTGTAATATGCTAAAATGCCTTGTATTCTCCGTTAAATGAGGATGAATTATAGATATATAATCACGTAGATATTGAAATTAGGAATATCTTGTTGTTAAGAAGTTTGTGAGAGGTTAGGTTATGTACTCATGTTGGTATATTGCAATAGTTGTTTTTATGAAAAAACAACTTAATGGTCAACACGTGTTTCCTCCTACAAGGTTACAAGTTTAAATCCAGAGGGATAGGATATGTACATATCTGTATACTTTAATAGTCAAATAACTAAGTGGAGGAGGTCCCACAAATAAGAAGTCGCATATACCAATTTATTGTGTGGCTTGATTGTGACCTTAAAAAGTAAATTATATTATAAAAATAGAAAAATTACAAATAATATATAATATATAGAATGACATGCTTTTCTAAAATCCCACGCCATTTAAACAAAATAAAGAAACTAAATACAACTATATTGGCCAAGAGACTATGGAAAACTCAATATGTGTGAATGTTCGATTTGATGGACCTTTGTATAAAAGGTCAATGAATGTAAATTATGTTATTTACTAGAAAATGGATAAGTGTTGCATGACTGTTGGAAGGGGGGTGTGCTAAGAGAGACCACGAATGATATGGAAGAGATGGTGAAAGGGAACAGGAATGGTTGTATTAACCTTCACAAGACCAATACTTTGTTAGATTTAATTTCTCAGGATCAGAACAACCCTCTGACCCAGGAATGAATTACAATCAGGTTGGTAGGTGGGAAGACCTCCTCAAGGGTTAATGAGGGGATGGGGAAGACCGCCCATTTGTAAGATTCAAGACCTGAACATGGACTGGGAATTCGGGCTACACGCAATCTTGCTGAGAAAGGCAAGAGGAAAAGGCGTGGGCAGAGGAAGACCTACAAAGAGAGCACAAAAGAGAGACTAAGCTGAGGATCGAGGAAGAACTGAAGGAGAGAGTGTTCTGATCGTGGGAGAAGGAGAGTAACCTTCGTCCCCATCTATTACTGAGCCGGGAGAAGGAGAGTAACCTGCGTCCCTAACTTTCGTTGAGCCGGAAGAAAAGATTTAATCTCAAAACATCGTGGCCTAGCTCGAGGGTGGCCAGTGGTAAATCTATTAAGAGTGACTGAGCCTATGGTTGGGTGGAAATGGTCACCCCTTCCAATAGTCACATCACGTATTTTTGTTCTGATAAGTGTTTTCATGCTTTGTGCTTTGAAATGGAACAATGAATGAATGCGTGTATGTATACATTTAAGATTCGGCCTCTATATTGACTGATCAAGTGATGTGTATGTATACATTTAAGATTCGGCCTCTATATTGACTGATCAAGTGATGTGTATGTATTTATCTCCCTAAGAACTTATGCTTCTGTTTGATTTTCAATATGCTCCAGTTTAACCCTCGAAGGTGTTTTCCCAGGGAGTTACCTCACAGTCCTAGAGTCGGAGCAAGCCTCTTGGCAATGCTATCGTCTCGGTAATTCCATGAGACTACCATGCCCTGTTTCAGGACTTAAAGTTATGCAAGCTAGGAAGGTGTTTCCTTCAAACCAGTAGCCTAAGAGACCTTAGGCTCATGCCCACGATCATAACCAAATCTTATTTAAGAGTAGAGCTTATAGCCCGAGATTCAGTATAGGTTCCATATGACCAGGGTCTAGGAACCTTGCGCTAATTCAGAAAGGAGCTAGCTCTTGATGGATTCTGAGCTTCAGGAACTTGAAGCCCTGGGATGTCAAACTTCATAACTATCAAAAATACTCGAATGTCGGAGTCGTGAAAGGTTGTGAGTCGTTGATCTGGGGAGTCCGTTGGGGCCCCTTCTTGAACGTCCGATCATCTAGTGGAAGATTTCACGTATGGTACTTCGGCAAAGTTCCACTTCAAGAGAATGGAGGTGCTATAGCATCAAACTCCCCGAACGTTGAAGTTATGAAGCGAAGGAGAGCCATATATTTGGGGGAGATCGTTAGGAGCCCCGCCTACCCTCCAATCATTCAGGAGAAGGGACCTGCACAAGGTACTTCGACGAAGTCCCACTTCAGGAGAATGGAGTGGCAGAGAAGCCAAAACCCCCGAAGGCCGAATTCATGAAGTAACTAGGATCGTTGATCGGGGGATCCTTCGGGTCCTATCTTAGCCGTCGGATCTAGGACGAAGTCAGCTCGACGTTGACCGCTTTGAGAGAACATGGGTGTTGTGACGCCAAACCCTCAAAGGCCGAATTCGTGAAGTAAATAGGAACGTTGATCTGGGGATCCTTCGAGTCCTATCTTATCTGTTGAATCTACAACAAAGTCAGCTTGGCATTGACCGCTTCAGGAGAACAGGGGTGTTGTGACACCAAAACTCCTAAAGGCCAAACTCGTCAAGTGACTAGGACCATTGATCTGGGGATCCTTTGGGTCTTATCTTAACTGTCGGATATACGACAAAGTCAGCCCAGCATTGACCACTTCGGGTGAACAGCGGTGTTGTGGCACCAAAACACCCAAAGGCCGAAGTCACGAATTAATGAGGACTTTCGATTCAAGAACGTTTCGAGACTTTTCCTAACCGTCATATCTAGGTTGTGGTCATCCCGGCACTGACCAACTTTGGGAGAAAAGAGGAGTTAGCATCGTAGAAATATTGGTCGAATTCTCAAAGTAACAGGAGTTGTAGACCCATGGAACTATGTGGTCGGATCTCGACCATGAGATCTGAGGATTGTTAGAAGGCTACTAGTCCGAAGTGACATAGCGCAATGACGTCACCCAGGATGACGTGTACCCAAGTTTGATGTGCCACGTGTCACCCATATTCGTGCGTATCACATACCCTATAGACCCATAGGAACATGACATGTGTCACCCCTGGCCCCTTCCACGGGTCAACCCCAGGTACGAGCTGCCTAACCAAACTAGTTGGTGAAGTGACCAGAACTTTGGGAGTCCAGGACTTCGAGACTCTTGAGGATTCATATGTAGCGTTGTAAAGAGACCAAAAGGTCCGAATATCGGAGCCACGTGGCAAGATTACAGGACTTTGAGAGTTCGAGACTCGGGAAGGTCCTGTGCATAGAAAGTAAGGAGGCGTTCAACACCAAAGTGTCAAAGCTCTTGTTGGCCTGTGTGTTAAACGAAGATTGGGTCCAATCATGGGATCAGACGGTGGATGGACTTCCACCGTAGATGAAGGAACCTAGAGACAATACGTGTGATGTAGATTTACATAGACGCCATGTAGCCCTCAACCAATGAATGCCCAAAGAACTTCGGAAAGGTATTTCCGCTAGTTTTGAACTCGGTTTTGAGCATGGAGACTGTGGTTGGAAAGCTCTTGACGAGCAAAATGTGATAGATTCCCCGAATGAATGATTTGACCACTTAAAGAGAATGAAATTTCCATGCCCCACCCCTAGAAAAGCCACTCAAGGATCGGATGTGTTACAAATTGGTATCAGAGCATGGTTACAACACTTGGCCTACTTGGGTTCATGGACGAGTCACTTAAAAACCATGTTTAAAGAACTCTTAAGGGTGACACCCTACCTTACCTCTTTCCTAAAGAGTCTGGTTAAAATTTTACTGAAGAAAAGAATGAAAACTTTCCACTGTGTGTGTGTATTTAAGAAATATGAACTATGTGTTTTTCATGAACTAATAGACTGTTAGCTAATATCAAGTGTTTTCTCTGCACTCAAGCAGTTAATAAATCGTGGGAAACTACAAGCATAAAGGATGGTGACGCGCCATGAAGTGGGGGATGGCTCCCACAATAGAGACAAAGAATCTGATGAGAGGAGGGCGGTGGAGACCCCTCCGGATCTGGCTGAAACTGTAAGGAGCCTCATGGTTGAATTACAGAGTTGCAAGGATGACAAAGAGAGTTTGATAAAAGAGAAAGAAAAACAAACGGAAAATAATGTAGTATTGTTGTAGAACTTATCCGATATACAGAGGCAGCTGCAGCATGGACCTGCAACTAGTCACGTGGACCGACGACATAGGAAGAGAATTCAAAGCCCACCTGAGATACGAAAACATGGCCCCATAATTGGTCACACTCATAGCAGTACCTCGAGGAAGGCCCAACCTCGAGGTAGGGAACACTCATCGGGAGAGTCCTCTGGAGAAGAAACTGGCAACTCTGAGGGATCTTCTAGTAGCAGAAATAGCTCACCTTCTCAAAAGAAAGGAAAGATGTGAAAGCATTCCAAAAGTTGTAATCCTGACGAGTTCAAGAAATCCAAACCACCCTCTTTCACTGGAGAGATTAAGAAATGGGAAGAGGCAGAATCTTGGCTGCTTAGTTTAAAGAAGTACTTCCGAGTCCATGACTACTCTGAAAACTTGAAGGCTCAAATAGCCATCTTCAACCCGAATGGAAAGGGTTCCATATGGTTGGAAGACCTTGGGAATGTGAAAGGAATTTGTGAGAAGGATTTATCATGGAAATAGTTTGATAAATACTTCAAGAAGAAGTATATATCATAGAAATACACTGATGGGAAGACTAAGGAGTTCTATGAACTCGGGTTGGGACAACTCACCATAGAGGAATATATCAATAAATTCCTTAATCTGATAAGGTATGTACCCTACATAAAATATGAAAAGGTAAAAGTGTAGTGATTTATCAGTGAGTTACCTCAATCCTACTGGGACAAGATTGAGTTTGATGAGCCAAAGACCTTAGAAGATACTATCCGGAAGGCAAGGTATTTTTATGAACAGTTTGGGAAGCAAACAGAACCTCGCGAGGACTGGAAAAAGAAGAGTAGTTTTGGATTCAAGAAGAAGGGGTTTAAATCATCAAGATTTAAGAACTATGGGAAGCGTTCTAGGATGAGCCTTCCTACTAGAAGTGTGTATCAGCAGAATTTCCCCTCTGAGAGTGGAAATAAACCCCTTAGAGAAACCCCAGGAAAGACTAATGACCCAAAGAGAGAACCCTTGAAATGTTGGGTTTGTGGAGAAGAACATCTACTAAGGGATTGCCCACACATACAACAGAAAAATAGGAGAGTCTACAACATCCAAGAAGCTATCATAGTCAATGATGTGGCTAGGAGTATGCCACGGATTTATGCAGCCTTGGATAATAAACAAGTTGACCACCAAGCTTCAGTGGTGGAGATGGAAGGTATGATCGCCAACCATCTAGTTTATATTTTAATTGACCTTGGTTCTAATTTGAGTTATGTGGCCCCTCGGGCTGTTAATAAGTTTAAACTACAACCACTTGGACATGTTAATCCATGGTTGGTACAACTAGCCACTCGAACCAAAAGAAAAGTAGCAAAGGTCATACCAGCTTGCCAATTCATTATGAATGGATTGCCCACCCAAGTGACCCTCGACATACTACCCCTAGGATCTTACGACCTGTTGATTGGTATGGAATGGTTATCCACTTATAAAACCAAGTTGGATTGTTACCATAAAACTTTGGAATGTGAAATGGAGGAAGGGAGAAAAATAACCCTCCAAGGGATTCAAAAGCTTGTCTCAGTGAGATGAATATCAGCCCTTCAAATGAAAAAGTATTGCAGAAAGGGATGTCCCCTATATGAAATACAGGTGTTGGAATCTGTTGAGGATGAAAAACCAATCCTAGCGAGCCACCCCATATTAAGAGAGTATAAAGACGTGTTTGCAGAAGAGGTACCAGGTCTACCTCCGAGAAGAGACATTGACTTCTCGATAGAACTTGCACCAAGAGCAGTGCCAGTGTCTAGGACACCTTATAGGATGAGTAAACCAGATCTAGTTGAACTCAATACACAACTAAAGGAAATGATGGAAAAAGGCTACATCTAGCCTAGTGTGTCTCCATGGGGAGCACCAACCTTGTTTGTGAAGAAGAAATATGGCACACTCTGACTGTGCATAGACTATAGACAACTCAACAAGACAACCATAAACAACAAGTATCCCTTACCAAGAATCGATGACTTGTTCGACCAATTAAGGGGTGCTTCCATTTTATCAAAGATTGACTTAAGGTCTGGATACCATCAAGTCTGAATCAAGGATGAAGACAGCCACAAAATAGCCTTCAGGACAAGGTATGGTCGCTATTAATTTGTGGTGGTGCCATTTGGATTAACTAATGCCCCCGCCACTTTTATGTGCTTGATGAATAATGTACTCAGCGAATTTCTAGACAGATTTGTATTGGTTTTCATTGATGATATCCTAATCTACTAAAAAGAGCAGAGATGAGCATGAAGAACATCTTAGACTTGTACTTCAAGTACTAAGAGAGCATCAACTCTACGCTAAGTTTAGCAAGCATGACTTTTCCAGAAGCAAGTCCATTACTTAGGCCATGTTATTTCTGAAGAAGGAGTGGAGTTAGACCCTGACAAGATCATATCTATCATGGAATGGCCTACCCCAAATGATGTGTCTGATATCAGATCCTTTATGGGTTTAGCGGGGTACTATAGAAGGTTTATAAAAGGATTTTCCAAGATTAGTTGTCCAATCACCGCCCTTCAGAAAAAAGGGGGTTAAGTTCACTTGGACATCAGAATGTGAAGAAAGATTTCAGAAACTGAAATACCTTCTAACCCATGCACCAGTGCTGAAGATTGCAGACCTTGATAACGACTTCTTCGTGTTTACAAATGCATGTAAGGAAGGACTCGGAGGAGTCCTTATCCAAGAAGGATGTGTGATTTGCTATGAATATAGAAAATTGAATGAGCATGAAATCAATTATGTGACCTATGATCTAGAGTTGGTTGCCATAGTGCACGATTTAAAAATGTGGAGGCATTACCTCCTGGGCAGGATATTTGTACTTATGACAGACCATTGTGGGTTGAGGCACCTGTTTGATCAACCAAAACTCAATGTCGGGCAAGCTAGGTGGATGGATCTCCTTAGTGAGTTTGATTTCGAAATCAAACACATCAAAGGAAAGGAAAATAGGGTGGTTGATTCCTTAGCAAAAGTGTGAAAATGATTCACCTAGCAACAATGAGCACCTGTAAAACAGATATCAAGGAGAGAGTCTGGAATGCACAGGAAACAAATGAATTCTTCAATACCGTGACATCATACCTAAAGCAAGAGCCCACAGGGCTAAAGTATGAAGGCTATCAGATGTTGTATGAAGGTCTACTGACTTACAGAAACAGATTGTATATCCCAAGTTGTGACGACTTGAAGAGGTTCATAATGGACGAACTCCACAAGAGACCATATATTGGTCATCCAGGTTATCAGGAAATGATCACGGCCGCTAGAAAAAAATTCTATTGGCCTAGATTGAAAAAGCACATAGTTGATTATTTAGCTAAGTGTCTAGAATGCCAGCAAGTTAAGGCAGAACACCGGCATCTAGCAGGGTTGTTACAGCCCCTACCAATTCCAGAATGGAAATGGGAAACCATTTCTATGGATTTTATCACTGGATTACCAAAATCGGCCAAGCAGAACGATGTCATCATGGTAGTGGTGGACAAATTGAGCAAATCTCCTCACTTCGTTCCTGTCAACTTGCAAGGCAATAGATATTGCCAACATCTTCATGAAGGAGATATTTAGACTGCATGGCATGCCTAGGGAGATTATATCTGACAGAGACACAAAATTTACTTCAAACTTTTGGAAGTCCTTAATGGTTGGTTTTGAGACTAAATTATTGTTTAGCATAGCCTACCACCCTCAAATTAATGGACAGACAGAAAGAGTAAACCAGATATTAGAAGACATGTTAAGGATGCATGTAATGCATCAGCCTAAGAAGTAGGAAGACTACCTTCCATTGGTAGAATTTTCCTACAACAATGGTTATCAAGAGTCACTGAAGATGAGCCCTTTTGAAGCCCTCTATGGTAGACATTGCAAGATTCCAATCAGATGGAGTAACCCAGTGGATAGAATTACAATCGGACCCGACATGATGAAAGAAATGGAACAACAAGTGATTCAGATAAAGAAAACTATGAAAATTGCTCAGGATAGACAGAAAAGTTATGCCGACAGAAAGAGAACTCCCAAAGAGTTCAAGACAGAAGACCGTGTCTATCTCAGAGTTAGGCCCGGGAAGAGTTCCTTGAGAATGGGAGCTTGTGCCAAGTTGGCACCTCAGTATTGTGGACCCTTTGAAATCTTACATAGAGTGGGACCTGTAGCCTATAGGCTAGCACTTCCTCCCACAGTAAAGGCACATAATGTTTTCCATGTTTCATTATTGAAGAAATATGTGCATGATTCTAATCATATAATTGACTGATCTGTGATCGAGGTGGAGCAGGAGGGGGAATTCCTTCCAGAACCTCAATGCATACTAGACAGGAAGGAAACCTCACTCAGGAACCGAACCATTGCACAGGTCAAGGTGCAGTGGAAACACTTTGGCCCAGATGAGGCTACGTGGGAAATTGAGGAGGCCATGAGACATGCATATCCATTTTTGTTTACTTATGTATATACAGAGCATATTGGCAGATAGAACATCGAGGACGATGTTCCTTTAAGGGGGAGGGAATTGTAACACCTTGTTTCCCCCATTTTCTAAATATAACTATATTGGCCAAGAGAGTATGGCAAACTCAATATGTGTGAATGTTTGATTTGATGGACCTTTCTATAAAAGTTCAATGATTGTAAATTTTGTTATTTACTAGAAAATGGATAAGTGTTTCATGACTGTTGGAAGGGGGGTATGCTAAGAGAGACCATGAATGCTATGAAAGAGATGGTGAAGGGGACCAGGAATGGTTGCGTTAACCTCCACCATACCAGTACTTTGTTGGATTTAATTGCTTAGGATCAAAACAACCCTCTGACCCAGGAATGAATTACAGTTAGGCTGGTAGGTGGGAAGACCTCCTCAAGAGTTAATGAGGGGATGGGGCAGACCGCCCATATGTAAGGCTTTCAGACCTGACCATGGATTGGGAATTCAGGCTACACTCAATCTTGCTGAGAAAGGTAAGAGGAAAAGGCGTGATGGGCAGAGGAAGACCTGCAAAGAGAGCTGAGAAGAGAGACTAAGTTGAGGATCGAGGAAGAACTGAAGGAGAGCATGTTCTGATTGCGGGAGAAGGAGAGTAACCTTCATCCCCATCTATTACTGAGTCAAAAGAGAGAGAGTAACCTTTGTCCCTAACTTTTGCTGAGCCGGAAGAAAAGATTTAATCTCAAAGCATCGTGGCCTAGCTCGGGGGTGGCCAGTGGTAAATCCATTAGGAGTGACTAAGCCTATGGTTGGGTGGAAATGGGTGTAACGACCCTGCTTAGATAGATGTATATGATTATTAAATTATAATTAGTTTAATAATATAACTGTCCTAAAAGATTAGCTAAATCATAATCATTTCTTAAAATAACATTTACTAATTAATTATTAATTAGTTATTCATGATTGCCAATGATTAATTTAAGTATTAATTAACTCATTAATTAATAAGGTAAATAAATAAAAGGAGGATAATAAATTATATTATTAAATTAATTTATGTATCC
>JASDQU010106686.1:114159-124537 GCA_032191745.1 Picea mariana | reverse complement strand
CTAGTTGCATCATCAATAAAAGTAACATAATAATGAGAGACACTAAGAGATGATACATGAGCTGGTCCCCATACATCTGCATGCACAAGATCTAACCTTTCATTCTTCTTTTCTTTTTTGACTCTGAGAAATCTAACTCTCTTTTGTTTTCCATAAACACAATGCTCACAGAAGTCCAAATCAATTTGTTTAAGATCTGGCAGATTTTTTTTTTTGTGAAGGATCTGCATACCCTTCTCACTCATGTGTCCCAGCCTATGATGCCATAGTGTTGTATCCACTCCTATAGAAGCTAAAGATATAGANTAAATACAATGTACCTACCTTCTCTTCTTTTGCTATCACCAATGATCCTTTGATGACCTTCCACGTATTATCTATAAATATGGATATACAACCTTCACTTGCCAACTTCCCTGTATAAATTAGACTTTTCCTTAAATCTGGAACATGTCTTACCTCCTTCAACAACCATTGGTTTCCATTTAGTTGCTTTATTTTTACCTTTCCCATTCCAATAATTTTTCATGGTGCATCATCACCCAAATGAACTTGTCCAAAATCACCTTGAACATAATCTAGAAAATGTTTCCTATGGGGTGTGGCATGAAGTGAAGCTTCTGAATCTACTACCCAAGACTTAGAAATATTGTCTATAGAAAGAATAAAAGCATCTTGTAACACATCACCTATTACATTTGCTTCCTAATTTCTCTCATGTTGTCCATCTCTTTGTTTCTTTGGAGCTTTGCAATCTCTCTTCAGATGTCCTTTCCTCCCACAATTCCAACTCTCTATCTTTCCAAGTTTGGATTTGGATCTTCCCTTCCTATAATTCCCACGGCTCCCTAAGCCCTTTCCTCTATCTTTTTGTCTTCCCCTGTTCTCCATGTTCAATGCATTACCTGATGTCTCACATGTGATTTTCCATCGCATTTCCTCACTAAGGATAAAACCAACAACATCATCATTTTTTAAAGTATTTGAACCAGAGACGGAGCTACTTATAGCCATGACCAAGTTGTTCCAGCTTTCTGGCAATGAACACAAGATTAGAAGATCCCTAACCTCATTATCAAAGTCCACTTTTACAGAACTTAGTTGATTAGTAACAGTATTAAATTCATTTAAATGATCTGCAACAAACCCACCTTCTGACATCTTCATATTAAATAATCTCTCCATTAGAAATACTTTATTGGATGTCAAGGGTTTTTCATACAATTTGGCCAATGCATCCATCAAACCCTTCATTGTCTTTTCTTTGGAAATATTTAAAACCACCGACACTGCCAGGCTCAGCCATATCATTCCTAGATCCTTTCTGTCAAGAATCTCCCATTCTTCGTCCTTCATGGCCATCGGCTTCTTTGCTACTCCACCTAATGGTAGGAATAGATCCTTCTGATATAAATAATCTTCCATTTTCATCTTCCATAACTGGTAGTTTTGGCCGTTAAATTTCTTGACCCTAAACTTTCCATATTCCAACATTTCTCCCACTCGAACTAGGAACCCTCTTTTCCTACAAGTTACCTTTCGCTTTGATACCAGTTGTTAGAAAAACAGGACCGTAGAGAAATAAAATAAAACAAATGCAGAAAAAAAACACAAAAGATACACAATACAATAGAGGCACATATTTACGTGGTTCACCTAGTGTGGGCTACGCCCACCAGATAAATTACCAAGTCCTTCCTTTATTATTATCCAGCAAATGAAGGGATACAACCTACAACAGACCCGTTGTAACTTCCTTTTCTTTCTCTCACAGTCTCCTATCTCATAATACAATATTCACCATCAACCATAGCCGCAATACATTTCCCTCATAAAAGAGGGTTGCCTTCTAGGGAAGAAAACACTAACATAATCTCTACCGTTAGATCTGCGACCTTATAATGAATGGTCCAGATTTACAATTAAATTAAAATATACATTGACAAGGCAATTTTTCCTTCCGGGGCTTCACCCCCGAACCCCCATCAAGGGATAGCCCCCCCGGACCCCGCAGAGGGGGTACCGCTCCTCTGCACTCCCTCGTGTAGAAGAGTGTACAAACTTCTAGTGTGTAAATACTTCATGGGGTATAAACATGGTTGAAAGTAAAAGACCTCTAAATCAAGAAGATAATCAGGCTCCACAACCAACACCATGTTTATCTACTCTTTTTTCTACGTAATGTATGCATGAAATGTGTTTGACAATATTCCCATGTGAGAAAACTATTTGTAAGGGGTTAACACTAACATTAATACCAAGTGTTTGACATATTTACACAAGGATAATTAACCATTTTGGAGATAAAACAAAATATATCCACGAAACCTAGTTGGGGAAATTACATATTCATCAAGGATATCTCCCATAATTTCTAATTGTTGCACTTTGAACCTACTCGTGTGTCCATACTCTTGACCCCCTTTTCATGTTGTTGTTCTCACTCATTTCCTGAACTAGTTGAATGGCTAGTTCAACAATCACATTTCTTGAGGTTGTACACCCTCATGCATAAAATGGTCACTTCCTTTTTCAATTCGTACCATTTTCACAATGATATCAAACAAAGGCAAGGTTTTCCATAACCTTGTTCCACTATGAAGTCACTCCAAAGGGAATTCATATGTGGAAAATTGACTCCACTTTCCACCTCATGGCACATGAAAAAGGAAACACCTGGAATCATCTTTAAGCTCTTTTTAGACTCTCTAAATGTGAAAAGATCGTCGAGTGATATTTGTTCCTTTAACGATCCTTAAAAGGTCTTCAAAGGGCGTCTCCTGAGTATCATTTTATCTTCTTTTCGAACTTCAGAGACTAAAATTATGAAAAAGGACAACCTTGGAATCGCCTTTAAGTTATTTTCAGCTTCTCTAAACATGAAAAGCCATTGATTTTTTATTCTTTGTACTCACTAAAATCACAGATTGAAGGTCCCATATGGGATTGAACCCTTACTTCTTCCATTTCGTTAAACAAAGGAAGATGGACTTACCAAAGGTGAGTTATATCGAGCATGTGTTATCCTCCTCGATCTCATGAAAATAAAAATACATACTCGTCTATATGGATGGGGGGGGAATTAAAGGAAGTATGTCAAGCTGTCTTTAAGAATTGTTCCAATTAACTCTTGCAGTCGGCCTTGAACACGACACTTGTTTTTACCTACATTTTGAAGAATTAGACAATCTTCTAAACCTCTCCACTGAACCAATCCTATCATTCATTCCACTCCTTTGGGTCATCCAATGAATGTCACAACGTCCATTGCATTATGTTTTGGTCCACGTTACATTTATGATACCAAGTCTAATGTCATGCCTCAATGTTCAAGGGAAGTATCCTCCNAACCATCACAAATTTTCAGTTTCAATACCCATGTCAGTCCATACTCATTCGATTCACCATCTTACATCTTTTTTCTATGTCAGTTTCGTGTCGATGACGGAGGATACATCAAATATTTCCTTTGATGAGTCTTCTCCTATCGACTTCAACACATCATCCGAGAATTAGACTTAGAAACCAGCTAGTACCTTGGGACATGCATGCCTCAATGGAAATCCTCCTTGCCTCGAATAATAGGTTTACACCATTTACCTCTGATCGGATGATTCCACAAATGTTCGACTTCAGCTCATTTATTCACATTAATTAGATTGTACTAGGGTACCTTGGGAGTCAATGATGTCATTGGTGATTTCCATCACACTTGTTAACGGTTTACCTCAATGAATGGTAATCAAGTGGTTTCTACCATGTTCGACATAAAAACATCTATTCACATGGATAGATTCGTACCACATCAAGATTGGGACGAATACCTTATGTTGAGCATTCACTCTGTTATCTACTTTTCCTAGGCTGTGAAGGAGATCATTTGAGCATGCTGATATATAAATTGTCACATAGATCCACATTGTATTGGTCTGTGGCCATGTCTTATCATATCATATCTCCAATGTGTATTTCTCGTGGCTATGATCATTTCATGTCATGGAGGTATAGATCCACATTGTGTTGGTCTGTGGCTATGTTTTATTATCTTGTTTCTCCAATGTGTATTTCTCGTGGCTACAACTAGTTCATGTCATGGAGGTGTAGATCCACATTGTATCTTTGGTGGCTATATCCTTAGTCAATATCATCATGGATCCACAGTGTATTTTATGGTGGACATACCTTAAGTTCTTTGTTACCCAAGCATAGGTATGCCTACCTTAGGTTTGAAACACATGATAACATTTGTTTGATGGTTGTTTGCATCTTCTACTAGGTTCTCCGACTCCATACCCTTGCTTCAAAAATATACAAATTGTTTCAGTCATCATCTTTTGTCTTCTAACTTCACACTTTGGGGGGGAATTTGTTACACGTCAAAATTTCTCACTTTGATAATGTCACATTCGCATTGTCACAAGTGTCGCACTTTTTTCACAAGTGTCGTAAATGTCACATTTTTGTTCTTCATATGTCACATTATGAACGACACCATGGAAACACTTGATACATCATCTAGAAAGTGTTGTAAGGAGAAACCACATCATTTGACAAAATAAACAAATTTTTTTTCCTTGAGAAATGGTCATCTTAACAAAATTTTGGAAGATTAAATCTCCCCTTCTCATATGTAGGGAGCGCTAGTGCTCTTTATCCATCTAGGAGGGAGTGTTGTAGTGATTTGTTACCCATTCTGAGGTAGCATCGATTGGTTGAGAGAATCATGGGAAGAAATCCCCTTTATCTCTAAAGACATCTAGAGATGATTTGAGTTGGTTTGGATCGAATCCAATCTTTAGGTTGCATCTAAGGGAGATGCCACAACTGATGGAGTCATATCCTCAACTTATTCTAAATATAACTAAGGTGGTTGAGCCTCTCAAAGCCTATTAAAGGAGGCATTCTAATGGTGAAGGGGAGGAGAATAATCAACAAAATTATTGTCATTTTGATCGTGGATATTTCAAGAAAGGGGTTGGACAAGGAGGGCTTGGAGAGGTTGCTGCAACTACATCTACAAATTGTAGGTACCTTGTAATGTTCTCATTAATATATGCTTGAACTTTTTACTTCAATTTTTTGTATTGTTTCATATAATTGTCTATTATGGATAAATTTAGTTTAAACTAATCTTGGTAGAGTAGTAAGTCTTTGTTTTCTTCATTGTCCATTGGATTGCAGATATCACTAAGGAGCTTGGAGATCAAGTTCAACCTGGATTAAGAGAGGACAAGCTTAAAAAAAAGGTACATCATACTTTCTTCTCCTTTTCCTTTGACTAGTTCAACTACATTTAAAGGGATGTTAGTGTCCATTTTCATTTTTTTGTCTTGGTAGTAGGGGTCTTTATTCTATAAGGATATTCACCTATCTGTAGGGGAATTTACCTATACCAACATGTGATTTTGTGTCAACCTTGAAGGTATCTCTCATCTGAATTTGTTTTTAAGTGTAGGAATGGCTTCTTGGTGTATTCCTTGTTCTGGTATTATGAAGGTTTCCTTTCTTTGTGCATGTGCTTGAATTGCATATTTTCTTTCACCTTTTGAAGATGAAGAACATATGTCAGGATTCTTAGAATTTCTAGCTTCAAAGTGTGTTTCTTTCTTGTTGTATCCAAGACCAAATTTATCATTTGGTGATATTTGACTATCTAATATTTCATTCAATATTGTTGATTTGTTCATGAACTTGTTTGGCTTCTCAACTTTCCTTCTAAGATAAACCACTTCTACTTCTAGCTTATGACATGATTCTTCCTTTTCATTTAGATGATTTTTCAATAGTTCTTCTATCCTTTTAAGTTCTTCAAGTTGGGTTCTTAGATTGACATTGATTTCTCTTGTTTCTTTAAACTCTTCAAGGATTTTTATAAGCTCATCATCTACCTTCTTTTTCTCTAATTGACTAATTATTTCATTCGTCAGTGTTTTTATTTATTCTTATTTTTCTTCTAGTTGATTCCTTTGTTCATATTCGACCTTTTAAGTTGTTTCACGTTCTTCATGTTTCTTGAGCATTTTTTTAGTGCCATGATATGACTTTGGTAGTTTTATAGGGATTCCTTAGTGATTCTTTCAAGATCGTTAGAAGGATATGGATTATCTTCTCCTTCTTCTAAAACATCTATAAATTTATATTTAAGCTTCAATAAATATTCTTCTTCATCTATAAGATAATTGTTAGTTGATTCTACACAAAATTATTCTAGATCTTCTTCTTCATTTGTATGAGAATATTCAACGTCATCAAATTTATAATTATTGCAATTAGAATATTTTGGAGAGTCTTTACCTTCATTAATGAACAATTCTTAATATTCCTTCTCTATCTTCAACCATAGATCCTTGGAAGAGAGGTACATCATACTATGGTTTCTTTGACATAACTTGAGAGTCCATTGAAGATGGTCTTGAAAGCCACTTCATTATTTTTATTTTTTTTCCTTTTCAGTTGCAAAGTTTGACTGATTCTTCGAGGGAAATGATCCAACAACAACCATTTCCCAAACACCTTCTCCTTTTGACTTCAATACCCTTTCATTTTTATTATCCATGTCGAGTAATTAGTCTCATCTAAGAATGGAACTTATTTTGAATGTTCATCCATTTGTGTTTCCATGGATATCCTTCAATATTGTAAGCATTATAATGAAGGCCTTCTTTGATCCTAATTGTTGGAAACATAGACCACACTGAGAGGGGAGGTGAAATATTGTAGGGATCATTTTACACTTCTTTCAAAACTTTAGTTATCATCCACTTTAAACATATTATTCATTCATACTTATATACTTGCATGTACCAACAACATTCATCAATAATAGAGAACTATAAACCATCACCACAATAAACACAAAGAACACCAAATATATGCATAATATTTTTATATTATGCGTTACAGGAGACTACAATATATGGGGTTTATCAGAACCAACTAAAAAGAGAATCAAATCCAAGAGAGTACAAACTCTGAATACAAGACCCATCTTGCATATCTCAACACCAACTGAGATGTGAGGAATCCAACCCTCAAGTACAAGACCCAACTTGTAGAGATAAAACAATCGGTCAGATGTACCAATAGATACATGAATTGTCTATGTTGTTTCATGCGTATGTTCATGACCTATATATACTTTAGCATGTGTATGTACATGAACTTACCTATATCATCCTACATATACCTTCAAAAAACTAGGGTTTTCCAACTTTCAGCAACTCTAAAACTTTTGTCCCTTCAAACCTCCACTACATCTGTCACATCAACCTGCAACCTGTTATTGCAACCAAATTGTGGCATCTATACCATGTAATCAATGAAGCATCCACAAAAACCTATGCATGTTCCTCATGCATACATTATCATACAACATGGATATCCCTCCACCATATCAGAACTATACCATACATAAGAGTGTTGTTCACTCAACCAACCTGCCAACATATACCATATCTAGATACCACAAGAACCATACCAAGAATGCCTCAACCATTCACGATACCATAGGCAAGAGTGATCATTAAAATATACATGTAACCATACCATAACTTCTATAGATGATATAAACCTATATAATGTTGACCCGAGAACTTGCTTTCGACTTCAAGGACCTGGCACCAACATCTACTCAATTTTTCATGAACATTTAAGTTGTATGCACCCTGTCCTTATACATCCCAGGTATGTATGCTACCTCATACACTGTAGCCTACATATGTATGCCACCTCCTCCACTGTATCTCATGTACACCTTCAAACCTATGGTTTTTCTAAACCTCTGAAACTTTGGCTATCAATCCTCCTTTGCTACCTCATACTTGCATAACTTTATATGTAAAATGTGTACCTAAAATGAACCTTTCACAAAATAATGTATCTTCAATGTGATCAAATTTCATTTACTTAAAATACCCTTTCTCTCTTATTTATACTCTCCAAGTAGCTTCCCCTAGGGGTTATTTTCGAACCAACTTCCTTCTTTTAGGGATAACCCACTTCTAACCACTTTGTCCACTTAGAACCACTTTATGCACAAATAGTAAATTATCCACTTCTAGTTGCAACTAATTTATTTTTAGTTATTTTATTTTTGCAACAACTTAACCCATGATTAACTCCTAGTTGCAACCACTTTGACTAATCAACTTCTTCTAGGATCTTCTAAAATAATTTGACTTCTTTGACCTTCTAGGGGATTCTAGATAAATCATGAGGTTTCTTTAACTTCACTAATCCATATATCCTCAACCATGAGGATTTATGTGACGTACACATATCACTAGAAATGGAACAACAATTACTATCCATCCATGGTAGTCCCATATGAAAATTCACTAATGTTCTTTACATTATTCCTCAACCAAAATTGAGTTTCTTAACCACATTGCTAGGAATACTCGACCACTTAACCATTTGGACTTCGTAAAGCATATTCCCATGAGGGATTTCACCATAAGGGGACCACTTTGGAGTTCATCCATTTGGTAATTCCTATCAAACATGACATGACATCAATGATACAACTTCACTTCCTATCAACCATGACATCAATGAAAACACATCACTTATGACATCCCTTGACATCAACCCTTTGACATCAATGAACACATAGCACAACAAATATTAGGGAACAATAAGAATACAAGCAAGGAAAAATATAGTCTCTTGGACCCAACATTAGCCATCCACAAAATCTAGCCAAAACAATTGCAATGGATTTGTTAGGTAGATAACAATGATAAAAAAAATCTAGGATTTTTGAAGGCCTATAGACACTAGATATGCCTTTTCCTCAACATGTGAGCTTCATGATATCCTAGATGGGGAAAGTGTAGGATGCCCAATTCAATGATTATGACGTTAAAGACTATGGTTAGTTTCATCCACTCAGAGACCACCCTAGACCTTGTTGTTTAATATCCCAGGTAGAACCCCAATTGTAATAATGAATTGTAAACATGTTTGATAGGCTATTGAGGAGAGTTATAATAAAATATAAGGCTTATGTGTTTATTAGGCTAGAGAGCCTAGATGCTAAGGCCATTAAGCCTGATTTTGTATATGTAAATACTAACATCATTAATATAATATCACTGCATGTAGATCGACCATGAAGAAAGAGTTATGGGGGACTAAGATCCACTAGGTAGGGAAGGGGATAAGAATCTAGGAAAAGGGAATAAGATAGAGCGATTACCTCTAAGGGAATAATATCATATTATTATTTCCTAGAGGCTAAGGTTTGGGCATAACCTATGTTGTCCTAGGTTCCTATGGGAAGGGAATGAATGTTAAGTGGAGCTCATGCAACTTCAGGAAGACATGTGTCAACCTAGGTGCGTGCAGTTTTAGGTGTGGAAAGTCAGTTTGTTGGGATTCTCTGGGAGGGTGGGAAGACTCCCCAAACTGGAATGAAAGAGGACGGAGAGAGCCTTCATGCAACCATTTTTTTCTCCATTTTTGACCTCTGCAACCTCAAGGGAAAGACAACACACCGTGTTAGGAAGCTAATTGTTTTTTCCTGTGAAGCATAGCATGAATGCATAATTCCTTAGGTTGATTTCACCTTAGCCATTTGTTGTTGCTACCCACATCTTCTATGGAATGGTGTGGCTTGATTTATCACCAAATCCCATACCAGATTTTGTTGTTGTGGTTACCCTCGTTGTACCTGTACCTACGAGTTTCCTGCGTATTTTCCTGTTAGTACCATTTCCCCACATCCATTTTATGTTGTTTCCATCACCTTGCATGTGTTTCAAGGAGCGATTTTGAAGAAACACGTTGTCATACCTGTGAGAAACTCTCTCTATGTGAGAGAGTGTGTTGAGGAAGTGAGCTCTCCTGGAGGAAGTCCAATAGCAACTACATAGCTCTGAAAATTCCTAATCCAACCTATTTTTGAAGGCTTGGAAAGGGAGGTGTAGCAAACAATGGACCGTGTGACAGTGAAGGTGTGCACTCCTAGGGTGGGACATGCATGTGGAGAATGATATTCTATGAGCTGTGAGCATAAGTAGCTCCTTGGAGGAATTCCTTTCCTAGCCTAGGAATCCCTTTCCCAGTGGAGTTTAGTCCTAGCTCGGGGGTGACCCACTGTTGAGAGTGATAAGAAGCATGGTGTATGGTTGGGAGGTTCGTGGAAGGCATACATACAGTTGGTGTACTTCAACTAAAATATAAGTACCAATCCTTTGTTCATTTACATGTTGTGTACTTATATATGTCGTTATATTTATGGGTTTTGTCTGTGATTACTACATGTGTGGTTTTACTATTATTTTTGTATTATGTTGTGTGATAGCAGAATGTAAATAAACTATTAATTTGTATGTGTTATTTTCTCTTCCGCATTAATCTATGTATGAACATAATA
>JASDQU010106686.1:102343-113820 GCA_032191745.1 Picea mariana | reverse complement strand
TTATCTCTACTTTCCTTGCCATGATTCCTAAGAAGGATGTCCCTAACACTTTTAAGGACTTTAGGCCCATTTCTTTCTGTAATGCAACATGATCATTGCCAAGATTATTGAAAAAGACTCAACCCAGTTCAACATCCTATTATCTCAAGTGAACAATTTAGTTTTTTAGATGGGTGCCAAATTCATAAAGCTATAGGAATAACACAAAAAGGCCTTCATTCAATAGAGGTAAAGAAGAAACCATCCTTTATATTCAAATTAGACTTATCCAAATCATATGATAAGATAAGATGGGATTATATTAGGTTGATGATGCTCCATGTTGGTTTCTCTTGTGAGATTGTAAAGTGGGTGGAAGGTTGCTTTTATTTTGTTTATTTCTAATTATTAAACAATGGTTCTACTTCATCCTTTTTCCATCCTACTAGAAGTTTGAGGTAGGGATGTCCATTTTTTCCTTTACTTTTCCTATTGGTTGCTGAAGGTTTGAGTAGATGTCTCACTACTAAAAGAGGGGTAGGCATATTAAAGGGTATTAGATTGGGAGCCCTCATCTATATTACTCATCTATTATTCATGTACAATGCATAGTTTTTAGAGGATGGGTCCCTAAGGGATGAAAAATACATTTGTCAAGATCTAGATATTTATTGTGGTGTTATTGGGATGGAGGTCAATTAGATGAAATTTTGCATATCATTTCATAATACTATTTTGGATCAAGAAAGAGCCATCTAATCTCTCCTTACTTTTAATGTAGGAGATTTTCAAGAAGGTTTTAAATACATTAGTTTCAATCTTAAGTGAAATGAGTACATAATCAAGGATTAATTCTAGTTTTATAATAGGATTGAGACTAGATTAACCTCTTGGTACATAAGATGGCTATAATTAGGAGGCAAATTATCCCTAGTCAAAGCTATGATTGAAGAAATTTCTATTTATTGGTAGTATCTAACTTACGTTCCTAAATGTATTCTGCAAAAGATTGAGAAAAAAATCTTCAGTTTCTATGGACTAGTAAGCATGAAAAATAAAGATGGCTCCAGTAAGGTGGGAGAGATTAGTTAGGCCCAAGAAGGAAGGATGTTAGAGCCTTAAAAATATTTCCTTCTTTTGAAAGTCCCTTGTTTTAAAATGTTTTTGGAAGGTCAATTTAGGGGAGGGTCTTTAGTGAGATATTTTACTTCAAAATACATTTATCGCTTTCAATTCTGGAATGGATTCATATCCCAAGTAAATCATGCTCAAATGCATATATCATATGGAAAACCTTGGTTCAAGATTTCCCATTGGTTGGAAATCGCTGGCTTGGAAGGTTGGTGATGATAGAAATATTCCTTAAGGGGTGGACCCATGGGTTGGAGGGGGAAATTATTGTAGGATATCTATGGATCTCGATAATATCCTATGGGGGATTATTGAGTTTACATTAGTTGTTGTGAAAAGAGTCAATGGAGTGGGTCTATAGGGTGAAGGTTGGTTATCTTTGAAAGACTCGACTCTGGTGAATTTGGAAGACAACGAGTGAGATGGAGGTGGAAGACACTTTAGTGTGGGCCAAAATCTAATTGGGGGTTTCTACACATTGAATATTGGTTATGAGGCAATGTTATCCATGGAGATGGATCAAGATCCTAAATGGTGGTGAGTAAAGATTTGGAAATTAAGGGCTCCCTTTATGTATAGGATGTTTCTATGGATGACTCTTTCATATAGAATACTGACATGTATTAATTTTATTAAGATTTCCTTTGAGGGTCCATGCAGGTGTGTATTGTGTAGATGTGCCTTGAAGTTAGTTTTCCACATGCATGTTGGTTTCCATTTCATGGTGGAGGTCTAGGATGTATCCATTACGCTTACTGTTGGTATTTGTAGTTGGAGAGGGGAAACCTTGGGAGAGAGTTTGAAGTTCTAGTGGGATAATAAGAGTTTCAATGCTTTTGAAGCTATACCTCTCATAATTTGCTTGACCATTTGGACCTTGAGGTACGTGACATTATTTGAAGATAGGAAGTTGTCTCCCCTTTAGGTGTTTTTCAAAATCAGATATGTCTTTGAGGGTTTTCAAAAGGAGACTATAGCTAAGGTTCCAAGGCACATTGGTCACCCATCTATTGATGAGTCTAGGACGTGAGGTTATTTTAATGGTGTGTCTGAGGTGAATCCTTGCATTTATGAGGCTAGTGGCATTTTTCATCTTACTAGTCAACATTCTATCTCTTTATCCTATGGTATTTGGTATGGTTCTAACAATGTTGATGAGGTGAACATTGTTCTATTACTAATGGAGTTACTAGTGTAAAAGGGTTGTAGGGACCTATTTGAGTATTCACAGTTGGTCATCAATTGGATCTTTGGGAATTCTAGGTAGCTCAATCTAGGGCTCGATCATCTAATTAGGAAGGTCAAGGAGAATTTGAGTGAAATGGGTCGAGCTCCTTGCAACCATATCCATCATGAGCTACATGATACTGTAGATTCTCCAAAAGAGTTGTGCATGCTCCAATAGGCTTATTGAAGATCATAGAACTCAGGGATCCTAAAATTGATTTGATATCTAATAGATAAATATTTGTCTAATTGATGTTCTATCGTGTTAAATGGACACTTGGTGCTCCCTTTTGAAATGTATTTATTGGTTCAATAATGACCTAAGTACTACTCTTTAGTTTCCTTGTTGAGGTTTTTTTTTTACTATAATAGTTTTGAGCTATTGGATCTTAGTTGACAATTACAAATATTGAGATTAAAGATCTTAGTTTTTTTGGACTTGATGGTTTAAGAGCTAGTTGTTAAAGTGATTTACTCTTCTAGTTACAATTTCCATATACACATTTCTAAATGTATTTTCAATGTTTCTTCTTGAAATAAAGGAAATTGCAATTTTTTTTTTGGAAAAAAGAAGAGAGAATTCATTCCTCTATAAATGTTGCACAGATAGTCCGAATCCCATTCCTTAATCCATATGGTTATTTGGAAATTATATAAATTCCTTGATATTGAGAAATAATGGGGATGTGTGTAGTGTCCCTCAAAAATTGTGCAACCTGACTAGGTCCTCTAGATCTCCATGCAAATAATCTCAATTATGTTGTCGCCACCACACTATCTAACCTAACCCATATCCATATTTTGTACCTCAATAATAAAAAAATAATGGGTGCGAACCCTAAACTTGGGCCCCTTTCCAACCTTAAAATCCTAGAATTGCATCTAAACCTTCTCTCTGACACAATGCCAACATCAATTGGCCATTTCCATTTTTTGGTAAAACTAGATTTTAGTAGGAAGATGTTAGATATCACACTCCTTGCATTGATCAACCATCTCAAGGTCCTAATTCTATTTGTTTTAAACCAAAAATTCCTCTTTAGATAACTTCTTGATTCTAATGTGGACCTTAATCTCTTGCGAGCATTGATTATATATGAAAATTTGATTAATAGAGCCATACCAGAGGCCTAGAGGAGCTAAAAATCATGGCCTTACTCAATGCAAGGCTTTAAGGAGGGATCCCTAAGTCCCTATGGAGGCCAATCAAGATTGGATCTTTGTCTTTGGATGAAAATGGGATAAGTAGATTCATCCCCACAAGCTTGGTCAAGTGGTCCCATATTAGTGAGAATAAGGTGAAAGGAAACCTACTATCAGAGCCTATTCCTTTCAATAGAAAATTCACATGGATATTGGGGAGGAGATTGTAGTTGGGTGATAATTTAGGTTTGTGTTATAGGCCCAACAATTCTAACCTAGGAGACAAACTCTTGATTTCCGTTGGGTCTCAAACTTTGCAAGTTAAGACAACATGGTGTGATGTTTTAGATGATATAATTGTTCCAATTATATCTCAATTGCCAAATATATCTTCTTTACATTTAGTGGAATCCTTATGAAGACTCTTTAATTCATATCAAGTCAGTATATTAGCCATTGATGGTCACCCTCTTATAGTATTAGCAACAAATATGTTTCTTCTTCCATACTTACATTCTACTATGGTATGACTCAGGGTATTTTTTTAAGGATTCAAATATTTAGAAAAAACATATTATTTACTATTAAAACTTGTAAATATTTGGCAAATATTATCAATTTAATCATATTTATGTTACAAATAGGCAAATTTTAAACCAATTGGTGAATATTTTTTGCTAGAAATGGCCAAAAAATAGCCATTTGGCGAAATTTCACCACTAAAAAATACCTTGGGTGTGACATTGCTAAATAGATATGGAACCATTGGTGACGTTCCCCTTTATGACATTCCAAATGTTGAGCCTATTTTCTCAAGATGGAGAAAAATTCTTTGGAGTTCCCAAATTTGTTTTATGGGTCATAGTGTTTGGATTCATAATTTCTCTTTGGAAGGCAAGGACTGACACATCTTCAAAGATAAATATCAAACCTAGAAGTTGCATGGGAAGCTATCAAAATAAACCTCATAGAAGTTTAGAGTTGTACTTCTATCATGAGATTAATAATGATGAAGAAAATAGAATTGTGGAGGATTTATGTATTCAAACATTGATTTCATCCTTGACTCACAAAATCAAAGTAGATTAGTTACCCTCTCGAGAAGGCTAGTTGAACTTTAATTTCGATTAGCCTTCAAAATATAACCCAAGTATCACAAGAGTGGGATGAATACTTAGAGACCATGTGTTGAAGTATTTTACTTTGAGGAGAATTTATTATCATTCTCCAAACCATTTTTTGTGAGGGATAGATTTGTTTGTTCTAATTGTTTAAGACAAAACCCCCCTACTCATTTGGGTCTTGTTACTTCTAGCCATAGGAGGAAGTGAAATTTCTTATCTTTGGATATGCCTACACAAAGAAACTTCCTCAAGATAGATTCAATTTTAGTCAATGCTAATTTGGGATTGATGAGAACCAAGCTAAGAAAAATAGGAACAATAGATATGATTGTGGATATGCATACCAATATTCTAGCTAGTGAGAGGCATTTGTTTGTCCAAGTATGAAATTCGCTTTGATTTTTTTCTTTATGGTATTAACCTAAGGATGTAAGTGGATATCCCATATATTTTGTGGGGAATTTACTTTTGGATAACCCCCAAATGTTTATGATCATTTGGTTTATTTGAATGTTTGGGTTGAGAAAAAAAGTGATGGAATGACGAAGGCTTATTTATTGGCTTGAAGCTAGTTTAAAGGTCTACAATATTTGCTTGAAGGATCTTGCTTCTTGAATGGTGTCTTCTCCTATGAGCATGGAATCATCCACTATGGGAATGGTATATGAGCTACATGTTGTGGATATCACAATGCCTTTCACAAACCCTTCTTCTCTAGATTTTGAAATGGATCTTCCCATCTATTCCATTAAAATGATAAAGATGAAAGGTGATAGAGGGAACCCTTGGTGAAGTCCTATGGTTGGTTTAAAAAAGGATGAAGGGAATCTATTGATAAGAACAATAAATGATGTAGTGGATACACAACTCAAAGCCCACTTAATCCATTGGCTAGAAAAACTAGATTTAGTTAGGACTTCTTGGAGGAAATCACATTTAATTCTATCATATGCTTTGGATAGATATAGTTTGATTGGATGACCTATTTCATTGTGATCAAACTATCTAAGATATGTCATCAAACTATAATACCACCCTATTTGTTTGACATAATATATTGCAGTATATATTTTAATGTAGAGGCCATAATTTTGGTTACTATCTTGTAAAGAGAATTGCAAGGAGAAATTAGATGATATTTGTCAATGGTCATGCAATTCATTTTTTTTTTGGGATTAAGGTGAGGATGATGGAGTTTATGGATTTAATCATAGATCCTAATTCTATGGGTTCCTCTACCACATACAGATAAGATTTAATGATGCCTCTTGTTAGCTTGAAGAAGTCATCTCAGAAGCTATCCAAGCCTAGTGGTTGTCCACTCATCAAGACAAACACTACTTAATGTAGTTCGAGCTTTGATATAGGCTAGAGAAGCCTCTCATTTTATTCTTGGGAAACCAAAATGAGGGATATAAGTAAGGACCTACATATTTTCTTCCATTGCTCTTACTATAGGGTCAGACAAGAGGTTACTAAAGAAGTTTACTAGTTTGGAGTAGAGGTTAGCATGGTCTTCCACTAAGTTTGGAGTAGAGGTTTGCATGGCCTTCCATAGAGTTCATTTCATTGTTAATAACATATGAAATGTGATTTGTGGAGTTTATCGATACAAGATTTTGTGGAAGAAATTTGTATTGTGATTTTGATTTTTGAGCCATTGAATTCTTGCTATTTTCCTCAAAAAAGTTTCCTCCTTGTAATTGATTTCCATTTTGTACATCCACTTTGATTGTGGATTCTTTTGTAAGGAATTCCTTTGACCACATATTTCTTTGACAATATTCTAGAGATTAATAATCTATTATTCTAGCTCTTCATTTTCCTTAAATATATTTCCAAATGCCTTTGTCTTCCAAGCGTTGATATATATTTTGTGTATTGAAGTGTTTTGTGGAAGATAAAACATTCTTGATCCAGGCACATTTCTAAATTCTTGCGACAATTCATGAATTTAGACCATAAGTTCCAGGTGAGTGATCCACATAATTTGTTCAAATTGGAAAGGGATGTTTGTGGCATTCTACTCTTTTGAAATTCCAAGAGTAATTTCCCAGTGGTTAGATAATGCACCTTTAAGAATATGTGACTCCATATTGAATCCTAGCTCCAACTAGTCTTCAATTATCAAGAATCTATCTAGTCTTTCCATGATAAACCATTTTCCATTTCTTTTGTTATTCTTGATACTCCCCATTATTTTCATGAGATTATATAATCAAATTGAGATCTCCCCCTTGCAACAATCCAAGGGATATCATTGAGGAATTTATGCTCCTTTCAAAGTAAGTTCCACCAAGGCGGTCTCAAGACTACAAGCACTAGTTCATAAACATTTGTTTGGTAAAAATAGAGGTTCTAGACTATCAGTCAAGCCTTTAAGGTGAGCCAAAATACACAAATATATGATTAAAGCACCTTTAAGAGGCTTGGGTTGTACCAAATGGTCACTCCTCCACTCCTTCCAACAATTTTGATGTAGAGGCCACGAGCTTGAGGCCAAACCCATTTTCCAAGATCTTCCATTTTTGTGATCCAATTTAGATTCTTGAATGAAAACTAAATCAGGTTTCCCCATACTAATTTTCCTCTTTAAGGGTTGTTTCGTAGCAACTGACTCAATTCCTATGATATCCCATGACATGATCTTCATCATTAAAGACAAAGGGGAGAGCCCTATTTAACAAGAACAAGGATGGTTGGGAATCCCAATCATATCTTACTAGGCCCCATTATATTTTTTATTAGAAGAAATCCTTTAGTGGTTTCTACATTTCATTTTCCATATTTTCTAAAGCTTAATCCTCCCCTTTGTCCTTATGGGATTTCCTACCCAGTTTCTTTTGGTCGTCATTTGTCTTTGTCTTGGATCTAGTACTTTGGAGGTTATGGTTAGATTTCAAGGTGGTTCCATTAGGCTCCTCATCCAATTCCTTGAGCTAAGAAGTATGTATTGGGATCTCAATGCTAGCCCTAGGACTCTTGGCACTAGTTCAAGAATCAATAGAATCTTCCACACTAGGTTGATTATCTGAAGGTTTCAATATTTCAATATTACCTTGGGGTTATTAGGACTTTTATGAGGGTATAGAGCCTCACTAGGTGCCTCCTTTTCCAAATTTGGATTTGGATCCTTATCCTGATTTCTATATCTTGATTTCTTTATCTTATAATATCAAAAGGGTTTAAGTTAACAAAACCTTCAAGCCTTCTTTCCTACCGTCAAGCCTTCAAGCCTTCTTTCCTATATAGTGCTTCAGGTTCACTGTCTTCTTACTTGTCTTCTTACCGATATCTAACACCATTTATAGACACATACTTAATTTTAAGTGCATTGGAGAATTTTAAGTGGAATTCCATGCCTGCCAATTAATCCTCAACGCATAAAAATCACAATATATGGAATATGTACAACTCTGACAATTAATTTTAACCGTTGAGTTTTGATTCCACATAAGCTTTCTACAATTTCATTACTGATTTTAAAGATAAAATAGTTGTCTTGTACTGGATTTCTTACGGTTTTCTCGGTTTCCTGGGTGTAGTTCAATGTGATATTTGTTTTTTTATTTATGTTGCTTCTCTATATATAAGTTATAGCCATTTTTCCTAGGATAATGGTGAGCCTCATTTTACTCATTTTCATTTTCTCATAATAAATTTAGGGATATGGGAAAATAAAAATTAAATTAATTAAAAAAAATTGACATTAATTTGAGAGAAAATAAATACACAAAATAAAAAATATATATAAAAAAGTTTTGATATCTGTATTGAAAATGGAGATATCATTACTCGTGGAGAAAAAATATGAGGAGGACCATCCAAATTCAATTAGTAACATTATTCATGAAATGTCTAATTCCAACGATTTTTATCTCATCGTGGCATCAAGCATCTAAGTGGACGCTTCTGTTAAAATCGGCTTCGACCTCAAATTAGCAAATATGATATTAAGGCGAGATTGTTGGCCATCACAATCGGCCAAATCAGTTATGAAATATTAAATCTCGTATGTTTCTTTGTCAATTTCAAAGGAAGACCATTGATTGGAATGCTTGCCAATTTTTTATAATGATTTTCAAATCTCATTTGTAATTAATAGCAATTTGCAAATAGTGTGGATAAATTTGCTTTTAGTGTGGATAATAGATAAAGGAATAACAACAATATGAGTTATATCAATTTTAGCGTTGCGAAAGACTTTATGTCTCGTATTTTTTTCATTATTATTCGGGGATATTTGGAACTTGTAACACACCCAACTCCTGAGTGGCTTTCGTAGGGATGGGGGATCAAAATTTTGTTCTTCTTAAGTGTTCAAATCCTTTATTCGGGGTATCTATCACATTCTTATTGTCTAGAGCTTTCCAACCATGGTCTCAATGCTCAAAACCGAGTTTAGAACTAGCAGATATACCTTTCCGAAGTTCTTCGGGCGCTCATTGGTTGAGGGCCATGTGGCGTCCATGTAAACCCACCTCACACGTATTGTCTTCAGGTTCCTTCATCCACGGTGGAAGTCTATCCACCATCCGATCCCACGACTGGACTCAATCTTCATTTAACACGCATGCCAACAGGAGCTTCGACACTTCTGCCCTGAACGCCTCCTTACTTTCTACGCACGAGACCTTCCAGAGTCCCGAACTCTCGTAAGCTTGCCATGTGGCTCCGGTCTTCGGACCTTTTGGTCTCTTTACAACGCTACACCCGAATCCTCCGGAGTCTCGAAGTCCCGGACTCTCAGAGTTCCAGTCACTTCACCAACTACTTTGGCTAGGCAGCTCGTACCTGGGGCTGACACGTGGAAGGGGCCAGGGGTGACACGTGTCACGTTCCTATGGGTCTATAGGATATGTGATACGCACGAATCCAGATGACACGTGGCACGTCAAACTTGGGTCCACATCAACTTGGGTGACGTCACTATGCCACGTCACTTCAGATTGGCAACCTTCTAACAATCCTTAGATCTCATGGTCGAGATCCGACCACATAGGTCCATGGATCTACGACTCTTGTTACCTCAGGAATTCGACGTTCGGGAGTTCTGCGATGCTAACTCCTCTTTTCTCCCGAAGTTGGTTAGCACCGGGATGACCACAACCCAGATCTGACGGTTAAGAAAAGTCTCGAAACATCCTTGAATCGACGGTTCTCATTACTTCGTGACTTCGGCCTTCGAGGGTTTTGGTGTCACAACACCCCTGTTCTCTCGAAGCGGTCAAGGCCGGGTTGACTTTGTCGTAGATCCGACGACTAAGATAAGACCCGAAGGATCCCCGGATCAATGGTCCTAGTCACTTCGCGAGTTCGACCTTCGAGATTTTTGGTGTCGCAACAGTCCTGTTCTCCCGAAGTGGTCAACGTCGGGCTAACTTCATCGTAGATCCGACGGATAAGATAGGACCTGAAGGATCCCCAGATCAACGGTCCTAGTTACTTTGCAAATTTGACCTTCAAGGGTTTTGGCGTCACAACACCTCTGTTCTCTCAAAGCGGTCAACGCCGGGCTGACTTCGTCATAGATCCGATGGCTAAGATAAGACCCGAAGGATCCCCTAATCAATGGTCCTAGTTACTTCACAAATTCGGCCTTCAGGGGTTTTGGCTTCTCTGCCACTCCATTCTCCCGAAGCATGACTTTGTCGAAGTACCCTGTGCGAGTCCCTTCTCCTGAATGATCGGACGGTAGGCGGGGCTCCTAACGATCTCCACCAAATATATGGCTCTCCTTCACTTTGTAACTTCGACATTCGGGGAGTTTGACGCTATAGCATCTCCATTCTCCTGAAGTGGAACTTCGTCGAAGTACCATACGCGAAATCTTCCACTAGAAGATCAGACGATCGAGAAGGGGCCCCAACGGACTCCCCAGATCAACGTCTCACAACCTTTTGCGACTCCGACATTCGATTATTTTTCGACAGTTATGAAGTTTGACATCCCAGGGCTGCGAGCTCCCGAAGCTCTGAAGCCATCAAGAGCTAGCTCCTTTCAGACTTAGCACATGGTTCATAGACTCTGGTCATATGGACCCTCTAACGAATCTCAGGCTATAAGCTCTACTCTTATCTGAGATTTGGTTAAGGCCATGGGCGTGAGCCTAAGGTCTCTTAAGCTACTGGTTTGAAGGAAGCGCCTTCATAGCTCGTAGAACTTTAAGTCATGAAACAAGGCAAGGTAGTCTCATGAAATTACCAAGACGATTGCATTGCCAAGAGGCTTGCTCCGACTCTGGGACTGTGAGGTAACTCCCTAGGAAAACACCTTTGAGGGTTAAACTGGAGCATATGGAAAATCAAACAGAAGCATAAGTCCTCAAAGAGATAAATACATACACATCACTTGATCAGTCAATATAGAGGCCAAATCTTAAATGAATACATACACGCATTCATTCATTATTCCATTTCAAAGAACAAAGAATGAAAACACTTATCAGAACTAGAAGACGTGATGCGATTGTTGGAAGGGGTGCTTGTTGTAATGGCCAGTTTTAATTTAACATCTAGTAATTCTACCAACAATACAATAATTTCTACTAGGTTTATGAAAGTTCAATAATTCCAAAATATTTTAACACTTACGCATGTAAATTTATTAATGAATAATAAATTTAATATCTAATTAAAACAATGCATAAATTTGAAATAAATACCTGAACCTGATGCTATTAACCTCCGTTTGTCCGCCGCTTGCTTCCTTCCTGCTTCTACAAAACACTACCCAAAACCGTTCCTCCCTGCCAACTAGGTAGCTCCCTAGCTCCAGGATATCAACGGATATCCTGGCCCCCGTGCCCAAAACCCCCAGCAACCCCGATGCACTGATAAAATCCAGAGCTCCCAAAATTCATCCCCAACCTTT
>JASDQU010106685.1:183835-196044 GCA_032191745.1 Picea mariana | reverse complement strand
TAGTGACATTTACCTGATGTCCCTTTTGTAGCCACAAAACTATGTATGGACTTAGATGTTCAATAGTCTCCAGCTCTAATTTTTCTACCATCTCTGTAGAAACGACATTATCTGTGCTACCACTGTCCACAATGACCTTGCATACTCTATCTTTGGTTTTGCAAGCAGTCTGAAAAAGACTGTTCCTTTGCACCGAACTCTCCACCTCCTTCTCTAGTGTTAAGAGAACTTTTCGCATCATCAACGATCTTCCGCCTTCGATATCTTCTGCCTCAACATTCCTCTTTTGTGCTTTGGAAATGTGAGTTTCACCACCTTCTTTCTTTTTTTCTGGACACTCATAATATTTATGTCTGACCTTCCCACATGTGAAGCATTTCACCACTCCACCTCTTCCTTTTCCTCTACCTCTAGTATGAGGAAAAATGTTTCCATCAGCATACTAACCTCTCTATTCGGTATGCTGCCCTCTCTGTGAGCTTCCACCTCTCTCAGTTTGAGTCTGAGGTTTCTTCCACTCTTCCTTAGGTTTTTGATTTCTATCCTGGGCAACTGATTTTCCTCTGGGCTGACTTCTGCCTCGGCCTCTTTGACCTTGTTTTTGGCTCAGCTTCTCTTCAGCCTTTAGAGCCATATGATAAGCATCTTCCACCATTCAGATGGTCATCATTCTCATCTCATCCTAAATGCTGTATCTCAGACCATTCATGTATCTGGAAACCTTTTCATCATTGCTTTCCCGATGACCTCCTCTGATGTTCAGCCTATATTATTCTTCAATGTACTCCTTTACTGTCATCAGCTTCTGTCTCAAATTCTGCATTCTCTGAAACAAAGTAATTTGGTAATTCCTGGGAATAATTTTTTCCTTCACCTTTGCGATCATCCTATCCCAACTCTTGATCTTCTGCTTGCCTTTGCAACGTCTGTCAGTTTGTAGCTCATCCCACCACAATGTTGCATGTCCTTTCAATCTTGTGACAACATATTTTACCTTTTTGTCCTCCTCGACATCTTCATAGTCAAAATATGTGTCCAGAGATTTAATCCAGTCTAGAAGCTCTTCAGCATCTAGGTTTCCTTCATATACTAGAATATCCATTTTTTCCTTAGCACCCATTCTTGCAACAGCCCTAATCAGGCGTTCATTTGCTGCATCTTCTGCTGTGACTTCTTCTCTTTCATGTCCATCTTCATCTTCACTTTCAGATTCACTGACATCTCCAACACCGGTTGTGCGCCTCTGTGTTGTCTCCATATCCTTGAGTCTGGGGCGTAGGTCATGCATCTCTCTTTCCATGTCTAGATTCGGCACCTGCCTACCCCTTCCTCTTGGAATTTCCCTTTCCTCTGGCGGATCGGGTGTTTGCCTGTCTCTTCTTCTTAGTGACATGGCTGAGATTTCTTTCTCGCTTTCCCTGTCTGAAGTATACAAATAGATTCAAGCTCTGATACCACACTGACGCAGACCTATCAGCCCTCGGGACCGAGATCCGCTCACAGGATCGTTCTTTATCTCTTTTAGCCGAAGCGGGTCCTTTCGATTCCTCGCTGGAATCTACAATTTATCAATCCACAGGTCCTTTTTCACAGCTCTCAATCTCGCGAGTTCGCGAGTCGTGGCTCCCGACTCTTCTTCTCCAATCTCGTGATACCCAAGATCGTGAAATGGGTATAGCTCTTCTTTCGTCAGTGCCCTCTACGCATGACCATCAGCTAAGCTTCACGCAAGCTCCTCTCGCTACTCGGCACTTCCCATGTTTCAACGTCGAGCCCTCGTGCTCTTACTTCATGAATTCCCGATATGTGAGAGTCAACGAAGTGTTGACCCCTTCCACTAGGTGACGTGTGTTCGCCTGTCTATTTCCCGAGCCCACTTTGTGGTTCTGCCACGTGTCCCTTGTGCCCAAATTTTGGCACTTCGTGACTTCTGATGTCGAAAACAACTCCTTTCAACCTCCGAACCCCCAAATGCATGAAATATGATGGGGTTCCTGATCCAACGGTCCTCTTGTGTCCTAGATCCGACGGCTATCCTCGCTCCTCATGATTTCGCGACTTCGCGACTTGGAGTACCCAACTCTTGGGCTCTCACCCTGCAAACCTTCGAGTTTGCGAGATCCCTAGATCTCTGCCACCTGTCCTCCTCCGATGGACGGCTGCAATTTTCTCGTGACTTCGCCACTCGTGAAGTCGAAGGACTTCCTTCTCTGAACCCCGATGCCTGAATCCCTGATAGAGAGGATCTCGTGACACGTGTCCTCCTTCCAGCGAACGACTCGGATTCTTTCATGACTTTGGGAAAAAAGTCCCGACCTCTTATCCTCCGATATGCCGAAATGGAGAAATTCTGACACGTTGTTAATGCGAGTCCCACGATGGAACTTCTCACCTTTTTGGAGTTCTCGGACTTCGTGACTTCGTGAATCCTGATGCTAAGCCTTTAGCTCTTCAACCCACGAAACCCTAAAATACCAAGTTTCAATGTGCTTCACTAATAACTAGCCCACACAAACCCTTTCGCCCCTTCGGGACTTCACCTTTCGCAACCTCACGAATCTTGAGGCAAGGCCTTCAGTTCTCCAACTCCCAAAACCCCGAAATCAGATTTCGTGAGTGATCCAACGGCCCCTATTGGTTCAAATCCTACGGCCTGATTTCTCCTGAGCTTGTACTTAGAAAAACACTCACCGTAACCTTCTTTCTCCTCTGCAAGATCTGATAGCTTCCAGGACTTCGCGAATCCTCCACAAAGAATTCCAACCGTCCAAGGCCTCCTTAACAAATCCTGCAAAATGAACAAGTACGCCTTCACGAAACTTTATCCACTAGCAAAAAATGTCGCTACGCCTCCTTCCAACACTTCAAATCACTAGCCCTCTTGAGATTTTCTTCGACAGCTTCGAAGATCCTATCCCTCCTGAGCTTGATTGAAAAATCCTCAAGTCCTTTGGGGAAAATTCTTGCGCACACTCCTTGCGGAAATTCTTCAAATACTTCCAAGTATTTGAACCTCTTCGACTCTGCGCACTCCTTGCGACAATAGTCTTTTCAACAACTCCCTCAGGTTGCAAACTCTGAGACTCTTCTCAGCCAACACACACTTTGCACGGCTCCTGTGCTTAACTTGCACTTCTGTGAGAATGAGAACAATGCTATGCCTCCTGAGCTTTCAGAGACAAACTATGACTTCTATCAATGCACACCTTGTGGACAATTTCACTACACTCCTTGCAGGAAAAATCTTGCTCAGACAAAGAAACAATTGAATCTCATTCCTTAGTCTTCCTTTCTTCATATTTCTGACATTAAATGTGAAATCATACATTCATGCATCAAATCAAATGCATAACAAAGAGTAACAAGCATATATCAATCAACATGTACAAACAAAGAAAGTAATTGAACACCATGAGTCTGAACTAAAAATCTTTGTATTAATCCAGAACTTCTGTACATGGGGTTTTACTTTACACAGCTCTTTGCTTCTGCTCTCCTATGCTCTCTTCGATTGATTATGCTGCTAATGTTACAATGATACAAGTGAGGGTGTCTATATCCGTTTCCCTCAGGCTCCTAAAACTGTCTAATCTAAGAATTCAAAGCTACCTACCTACATTCATTAACATAAATGCCTCTTAGTCCTTCAGACGAGAGCGGGACGCTCAAGGTCTGATTACAATCTACAAGTATGCCCTTTCTTAATTGTCTCATTTAAGTTTGGCATATCCACTTCAAAACATTTCAAACAATTCATCATGTGCCAAAATGCATTGGCATTGTCCCATGCTCACTTGATGTTGGCTATGCTCCTGCATCAGTTTTAAATCCTGTATCAATATTCCCAATGGTCTATTCTAGAGGATGATTTTTTTTATGTTCTCCTGCTAGAATTTTTGGGATATATCTGAAGATTTTGTCGGTCATCTTCCTTTTTCTCTTCTTCTGGCTTCTCTTTCCCTTCTTCTTTCAATTCCTCTTCTCCTTCCTTCTCTGCTAAGTCTCTTCTTTCTTCTTTGATATTTCGTACTCTTGTGTAGTCAATCTGTACATTGATTCTTTCCACTATTATTTTGAGTCTCATATTGAAAAACTTGTATTTCTTGATTTTTCTTGAGTACCTGACAAATATGCCTTTGTAAATGTGGGATTCAAACATTCCAATCCTTCCATCTTCTCTTTTTATGCAACACTTACTTCCAAACACTCTAAAATGATTCACATTTTCGGTCTTCCTTTCCATAGCTTGTAGGGAGTCTTATCACTATTACTTTTGAGAATTCGTTTTCTCAAGATATGAATTGTTGTATGTATTTCTTGTGCCCAAAATATGTCACCCAACTTGGAATATTTCAACATGATTCTAGCCATTTCTTGTACTTCCATGTTCTTTCTTTAAACAACTCCATTTTGTTGAGGTGTCCTTGTTGATGAGAACTATCTCTTTATCCCATGTTCACTACAAAAGTCAATGAATTCCTTTGATGTGTACTCTCCACCATTATGTGATATTAAACACTTGATTTTTGAGTATGTCTCTATTTCAATCATCTCTTTTTATATCTTGACGTGCTCAAATTCCTCTGAATTCTTATTAAGAAAGAAAACTACAATCATTCTTGTGTAGTCATCAATCAGTAGCATGAAGTATTGTTCACCATTTAATCGCTTTTTCCTTGTTGGTACACATAGATAGTTGTGTACAATATCTAATGGTTTTGTTGTTGAGTACTCCTTTGATTTGAACTTGGTCCTGGTCTGTTTTCCCTGTAGACAATTCTTACATAGAGTATTTTTTGTCTTTGAGATTTCAGGAATTTCTCTTACTTCTTCCTTTCTGTTGATTTTGAAAATATTGTCAAAGTGTATGTGACCCAATATTTTGTGCCAGAGCCAACTTTCATTTTCCTTACCTAAATAACAAATTTTCTTTCCAAAATCATACAAAACTTATATGTTGTTCAGAGTCCTTATAGCTATTTCTACTAACCTGCCCGGTCATTCTTTCCTTATTTTGCATTTCTCTTAGTCGAATTGAAGTGTGTGTCCTTGATCACACATTTGACTTACACTAAATATATCGTGTTTCATATATTCAACCAGAAGAACATTTTCTCCCATTGCATCTTTGCTTCCAAGCTTAATTGTGCCTCTACCTATGATTTTAGTTGAATATTTCCAAATGAAATTGATCCATATGTTTTTTATTCAGAGTTATAAACATATTCCTATCACATTTCATATTCTTGGAACCACCACTATCAATATACCAATCACGTTTTCTATGTTGGGCATGTAGAGAAAGCAATCATTGATTATTATTTCTTTTCCATATCCCTTGTGGTTATGATATCCGACTGGTAATGTTCTACTTTGATACCCTAGGTGGAATAGCCAATCTCCAATTATTTTCTATGTGACCAAAATTGTTGCATTTATAGCATTCTACTTCACTGCTCAATGAACCAAAACTATTTTGGTTCCTATTTTATGCTTCATAAGATCTTCTGAGATACATTGCATTGTTACTTATGTTCTTGGGATATGCTCTACAGTTTAATGCTTTATGTCAAAAATTATCACAATTAAAACATTGACCATAAAAGAATCTTTGATACTTGGGAATAGATGATCTTCTTTATGATGCAATCCTTCTGAATTTGTCTTCTTGAGTCTTCTTTGCTTCTGAAATATTCTTCTTTGGGGGCATGTATTCTTCCTTCTTGAAAAAATCTTTGACAATCTCTGCGTAGCTTCTTTGTTCTGCTTATTGTTATATTGTCTTGAAGCTCGACCCTTTCTCATTATATACTTGATTATATCCTAGGTTAGATATGTCATCTGATGATATTCGATTGTTGATGATTCGATCCAATGTTCTAGTGTTGTTATACTACATATATTTCTTCTGAGATATTTCTTTAAAGATACTACTTCTACTTCTAAGTTTCCAATCGTTTTCTCCTTTTCTTCTAATTTTTCAAACTTAAATATGAAAATTTGAAGCTTAGATGCCTTTACCTTGGCATCTCCTTCATAAATATTTTGGATTTTATCTGAAAGATCCTTCTCACTATCACAATGCATAACTTTGAAAAAAATTGAATCAACTAAACTTCTCAAAATAGTACCTTTATCCTTTGAGTGTTTTTCACTGAGCTTATTTCCATCTCTATTGGTTGGGGGAGTGGTTGGTGTTGTATACCTATCTACTATTGATTTCCAAACATTGAATCCTTTTTCTTGTAAAAATGATTTCATCATTTTATTCTAGAAGGTATAGTTCTAACCATCAAACCTTGGTGCTCCAATCTTAGCGTATTACATGATCTCCTTCCAGTGCTTAGACTTTTTCCTAAAGGACTTGATCTGATACCAATTGTTGGAATACTAAGAGGGGGGGTGAATCAGTATTAGTACTTTTATTTATTTAACCACAATATAAATCTTCAATGATATTCAATCAACATTCAATATAGCATCAATACCGTAAATCAATGCATAAACAACACATAAACATAGTACACCGAAGTTTTACATGGAAATCCAATGCGGGAAAAAACCACGAAATGTTTTTCTTATTTTTCAAAGAGTACATTCATTGGAAGCACCAACTGTCTATTTCTCTAGTTACAATTGGAAGGAGGCTCCAACCCCCTATTTACAGCCTGCAACCTGAAGGAAGTTCCAACTCCCTAATTTTATGGCTCCAACTAGAAGGAGGCTACAACCTCTTTTCCTTTCCCCTTTCAAATGGCCTAAAATATATGTAGACAACCATGTCACTACCTCTGCTACTATAACTGATAACCTATTGTTGTTGATGCTTTTGATGACTCTATTTATAGTATTGAAATTAATATCTCATCAAGACTGCAACCACTTATTCCTCATGACCAAAAAATCCATAAGGGAGTTCTCCAAATCAAGAGCTTATGAATTACTGAGACATACATGTTTCTGATTTATTCAAAATAACTCCTTAACATGCACATGAAGACATACCTTCATACTGTAACTGACCTAAGATTTTACATCCCCGATCTTCCACAAATTTTCCTCATAGTTTCGCGACTGTGTATATTGTCTTCCTCCGGGTATCTATGCTTTTCCTCACTGTAGCACGTGGATGTCCGCGCTTTTCCTCCTGAAACTCACGGATATACTCAAGAAATTCATGTATGAAACCCCTTCTGCTTACTCTTGGCTCATGAAAAATTCTTACTTCACTTGACTTATGTTCCTTCGACTCACCGCCTCAAATCTTTAACATGTATTCTCATAAGACAATACACATAAGTGATTTGCAATCGAATAGTCTATGTGTTATAAAGAGAAATTTCTTAATGACATGAAACATGCAACTCACATGTAACCTATTATCTTATGTTTACTCCCACTTTACTTTTCCCTGTAATAATTAATTATCCCTGCAATAATTAATTATCTTATGTTCACTACCAAATTATTTTGACATGCAATTTTGCTCAAGGATTGAAATCATTGAAAACCAATCTCAATAATTAATTATCCTTGCAATTAGTGTTGATTAATTGGGTTGGTTGTCATTGATGTCAACCCTTGAAGAAATTATGGTAGTGAATTATGGTAGCACAAAGGTTTGGGTAATGGACCTGAGTTTGTTTGATGCATAATGGTATGATTTTTGATATATTTGCAGTAAGACTACTCTAGATGGATATTACATGTCATGCCATTTCTGGTGGTATGTGGAATGTCATATAACTCCTCACGGTTTGAGAGTTATGGCCTTACGAAGTTGAAGGACCCTCATATGATTGGCTTGAAACCCCAAAAGGTCAAAGAAGTCAAATTTATTGCAAAGAAGAAACCATTTAAATAATAAAGTGAAGTGACAAAGTCAAAGAGGATTATTTAAATAATAAAGTGAAGTGACAAAGTCAAAGAGGATTATTTAAATAATAAAGTGAAGTGACAAAATCAAAGAAGATTATTTAAATAATAAAGTGAAGTGACAAAGTCAAGGAGGATTATTTAAATAATAAAGTAAATGGAGAAATTTTTAATTATGGAAAGTGGTTATAAGAAGATTAACCCTGAAATGAGGAAAATGGGTTAAGTGGTCAAGTGGTTATTGGATACATGGACAAGGGGCAAATTGGACCAAGTGGCCTAGAAGATGCTTCTAAGGAAGCTACTTGGAGAGTACAAATAAGATGCAAGGATCTCTCATTTTAATCACACTTGAGTATATTGAATATCTATAGGTGACTGAGGTAACCAAAGGATAGCTAAGCCGAATTTTAGAGGCAATGTGAAGTAAAGAAGGTCAAAATTCAAGGGAGGATAAATTCTTTTGATGATGCTTTCTAAGGTATGTTATTTACAGGTCATCTCACCATTTTCACAATAAATTTTTTTCTAGAATGATTCAGACTGTGAAATTGGGATTCCATTGAGGAAACATACCCAAGTAGTTGTGGTATGAATTTCAGCTTGTGGGTCATTGTATTTTTGGAGTTACACTCCATGGAAAATAGGGTTTGTGGCTAGTCTTGAAACTAGTCTAAAACATATGTTTCGGGTAAAAACGTCATAATGTCTTCATTACAGATACAAATTCAGTAAGACCAAATGTGTTGGTTAGAGTATAGTCTATAGTATCCCATGTACAATTTTCAAAATCAATACAACAAATATCCTATGCGGGGCAGACTCTACAAATTCTCTCTCTAAAATAAGCCAGAATTCAACAAGGTATGTCATTTTTGCTATAACTCATTTTCTAAGAGGTTCCAAGTAGTGAAGTTTGGAGGAATTGCATAAAAGACACTAAATAACATTGTGTATCTTTTTGATATCTTTATTCATTATACGTTCATAGTTATGATTATTTCAAGTTAGGGTTGTTAACTTATCCAAAATTAGTCATGTGAGACTAAAGTAAAGTATGATGAAAATGCTAGTCTCTTGTTGTTAAAGTTAAGGAAGCTTTGCAAGTATGTGATCTTATACACCAGGTCTATTACAGAGTTACAAATCAGATTTGGATGATGAAATTGATGAGGGATTTTGGTTGAGGTACATGTTGGGTACATGGTTGAGACAAGTAGTTGATGAGTTGGCACATACATGAGGTGTATAGTTGATGATGTTGGTACATCTTGATGAGTCATAGTTGATGAGTAGTTGATACATGATTGGTACATACTTAGTACATGGTTGGAGGCACTTGTTAGTAGTATTTTTGGCACATGGTTTATGGATGATGTAGCATACTTGTATTGGTATATTATTAGAAGAACATATTGATCTTGTTGATGATTATGAGTTGTTCTGTTATGTTTGGCTGATTCACATCTTTGAGAGTTGTCTTGGTGATCGATATTGGTGAGTAGATCTGATTTGGTTGATAAGACTGATGAGACAGGTTGTTGTGATAGGTTGTTTGGATAGGTTGTTGTGACATGTTATTTGTAYAGGTTTGGTGCGTGGTTGATGCACTTGTTCATGGTATAGGTTGAGGTACACATTGGTGCATGGTTGATGCACTTGTTTATGGTACAGGTTGATTACATGTTGTATGGTACAAGTTGGTGCATGGTTGATGCACTTGTTTATGGTACAGGTTGAGGTACAAGTTGATGCATGGTTAATGCATGGTTCAGGTTATTGGTACATGTTGTTTGGCACAAGTTGATTGGTACAGGTTTACAGCAGTATATCTCATAGTGATAGTGTGATAGTGGTTCATCATTCTACTTCTACGTCAGGGTGGTTGGACAGGGCAAGGATAGGTGGTCATAGCCACATTCTGGTTGTATTTGGATAACATAGGGGGTTGTAGCCTCCTTCTAGTTGTAGATAGATAATTGGGGAGTTGTAGCTTCCCTCAGGTTGTAGCCTAAGAAATTAGGGGGTTGGAGCCTCCTTCCAGTTGTAACTGGAAAATAAAGGGAGTTGGTGCTTCCAATGAATGTAATTCTTAAAGACATATAAGAAAAAACATTCTTTGGTTTTCTATTGATTTGAGTTTCCACGTAAAAACACTAGTGTATTGTGTATGTGTATGTTTTCTCATATGTTCATTGTTTATTTACTCTGCAACTATTGGATGATAATTCTACATTAATATAACACTTTCATAATGTGGTTAAAAAGGATTCTATTTCTCTATTACTGATTCACCCCCGTCTTAGTAATCCAACAATTATTAATTAATCTTTTTTGATAATTAATTAATCTTTCAACATGTTTCACCTCTATCCACGTCAATTACTACTTGACAACTATGACTTGTAGGTGATAGCTTGACTACCATGACTTTAAGGTAATAACTGAACTACCTAGACCACTTTTCAATCCAATTTGGTACTATTTAGATTGAATTCCAAGTACATTATTGGTAATTCACACCTCTGTCATGATTGGATTATGTATTCGTTATTGATTTCCATAGTTCACCCATTTTCCATGGAATCAACTTTGAATGCCAGGAATTACATCAATTACTCATCCATACCCAACTTGTATTATTTTTCAAGGACACCAACATGGAATTTCAAACCATGAATTTTTCAATTAAAATATTATATACATTTATACATTGTCATTTTGTCAAACATATGGATTTCAAATAACATGTTTCCCAAATTTTCACTTATACCTTTTTATCAAACACTTTGTAGGAAAATTGTAATTTTTCCATGTACAATAAAGTCCATCACATATATCCCTATTTATACAAATAGAATCTCATATACCACTCTATGGCATCCCCACCCATCACTCCCAAACCCAAGATGGATAGCCATGAACATGGATTTAAAATGTTGACCCTCAAAGATGATTTACCTCAACATTTTGGCAAAGAGAACCTCCCCCATGTTATCCTATGGCTTACCTTACAAATCACTAAATCTTATTGTCACCTTAAATTATATTATTCATTTAGAATAATAGTCAATTATCCTCAATTGATGACTCAATGATTTAGTTAATATTTCCCATCCTAATCACCATGCAAGACCTATTAGAATATAGAGAAAATATCTCTATAAGATGGTGTCTCCCATTGTACTATATATTTGTAACGTTAGCGTGAATATTTAAACAATATGGCTTGAGGCCTTTTCCATCATATTGTTGGCCTTGTCTTGTGTATTCTATTTCTTAACGTTGGTATTAGAGCTCCTTTAGTCGTAAGGGTCCTAGTAATTCCATGGTAGTGTTGCATGGGATTTCATTGATGATATAATAAAGAACATATGCATTGAAGAAGAAAGAATCAACACTGAAAAAGCTCACAATACAGGGAGATGACATCACTAAAGGGGAAATTCGTTGATTTTGGAATGTTTGTTGGTAAAACTTAGATTTCTCTTTCAATGTTTGTTGTCTTTTAACAATTTTTGTTGCGTTAGAAACTAGATTCCAATATGAAACAATCCATATTATTTTTCTCAATATTCATCATAGTTTTTAAGATATCCATCCCATAAGAACTGGATTTTTTGTAATCCCATGGGATAAAACCATTAAAATAAATATTGTGGCCACTATATAGAACTGAATTGAGCATACAATATAGCATTGGAAATTTCTTTTGGAGATGAATCAAATCACTCTCAAGATTTACTAGAAAAGTCAATATTTTAGAAAAAAATCTAGTTGAAATAATTCATCCAAAGAGGAAAAAAATACGCAACAATTTAAAAACATTTTTTTTCACTTTGTAGAAGCTATCATTTTACAATATTCCAATTTCAAATTGAATGCCCAAATATTTGTTGAAATGGGTATATTTTATTTTTGATTAACTATGAAATTGTTCTCAGTGATATGCTACACCAAAGACCCATTTTTTCTAATGATCTACAATACCAACGACCCAATTCTACTAGCGCTTTTCTATACCAACTGCCTAATTGTGCCCTAGATATACACCAATAATCTACATCTTCAATCAATGAAATGACCTCACATATCCTCAATGGATATGTGATTCATAATTTTCCAAACGATCCATCTTCAAAAACCAATCAATTTGATTGTATACATAGTGATATGAATCAAGATTCAATGAATGGATTGGTGAATTTGACCCATGTCTTCATTCAACGATCTATTCCTATACTTTAACTATCTATGGTTCAAACAATCTCCCACAATGACAAACCAATTGAATCGATGTCTTACAAATTCATTTTGATGTGAGTTAATACTTT
>JASDQU010106685.1:165165-175691 GCA_032191745.1 Picea mariana | reverse complement strand
CAATCCACTTATGATCCACTCAGAGAAACAATTTCAATTATAGATAAGGATAAAGTTGTGCATGATCATGTTCATCTTTCTCTTTCCATGCCAATCATTTGACCTTGGGAAGAAATAAAAAACAATGAGCATAGAATAGGTATTGGATATGATAAGGAAGTAAATTTTCATACTCCAGATTATTCAATACTAATCTAATTCCAAATTTTTTGATTCCTTTAATAATATTTGACTTCACTTGTTCCATCTCAATATTAGAATGAAAAATGCCAATATTTTTATCGAGTTGGTCATGTGGAAGATCATTGTTTTGATCTCCATCCTTGTCAACATTGTTCCATGAATAATAATTCATCAAATACATGCTCCAAGAGAGACAAACCCACAATATTAAAAATTCACTACGAGTGGATCGATCCTTGTCAATGGTCATCAATGACCAAGCGATTATACCATTCTTACTAAAGAATTCAATCTTGAGTAAAGACACATATTGCAGTATAAGTTCTTCACTCTGCTACACCTTAAGGGGGGTACTGCAAACCAATAAAGTGAAGATGGTTCGTGGTAAATCAAAAACCACCAAACATAGTGATGAATTGTTTAAGGGTAACCCACATGAAAACTATAGCATCCCCAACCACCTAAGCTAGGCTATGCCACATAAAAATCTGCCTCTCTCATACCATTTAATTAAATACAAATATTCTTTGTATATTAACATAATTATACAATCTAACAATAGACATATATAGGCATCATTATAGAATAAAAAACTATAATAGATTTAACTAAATTAAACACACAGTAATAAATAAGAAACATAAGAAGACACTTCTCTTATATAAAACCATCGATTGCGTGCAGACCTCAAACATTCCTCCCAATCATAGATTATGCTACTCATAAACTCTCGGCAACAAGTCACTCCCGAGCTGAGACTAGAAACTCCACTAGGGAAAAGGAATGTTAAGCCATGCTAAAGTCTATCAATCAAAAAAATTATTCATAGTCCAAGGTTCCAAGTCCAACAACCTTTCATATCCTACAACCTATCATTTCCTATCATTTGTCCCACCTTAGGAAGTGTGCCCCTTCTCTGCTCAAAATCCTTTGACTACCCCACTTCCCTTATGGGGATTCAACAACAGGAATGACAGGAAGTATCAGAGATATGTAGTTGTAGCATATTACACAAGGAAACATTTCCCAACTGTTCTCTCACTCAGAGAGAATTCCCACAATCTTGACAACCCTCTTCTTCATCATGAACATAGGCTTGACAACCTACTTCTTCAGCTCAAACTAATCGGGTTTTTTGGATACAAACAATTCTAAAATATCAACTAGTATTTATTTTTCCTAAGGTTTTCCCTCTGTTTATTAGTCATTATTCAGTCTCCTATAATTTAGGAAGAATATTCATTTTCGTACATTCTAGGAGAATATTCTCTTTAGTTCACACTTCAGTTTGATCACTTGAGTGGAGTTTAGATGCCACATTGGGATCATAAACATGCAACATTGGGATAATCACCATATAATGTGTATTGTCCTTGGGATTATCACTAGACTAACGCATTACTCATGATTCCCTGATCTCCTCCTCACTTCACTCTGTTTTAGTGACTTAAGTGAAGACTGAGAGACTAGTTAACTAAAATTAGGTGGCAAATTACTCCCGTAACTTCTGGTGTGTGTCCAAATCACTCTAGACCACCACTATGGTGCATTGGTTCTCCTCCAATGCACATTTATTTATACAAAGTATATCAAGTGTAAATTATCATTCATTCTTTTGGTTAATGCAAATTCATTGTTCTCACTCTCTTGTTTCTCTCTTCTCTCATTTTTCTGCAAACTTTGTATGTCATTTTATATATAGATCTTATCTATGTAGGTTCATTCACATTTACATGGTATCAGATCTGATGGATTTCTAGGAAAAATACATGCCATATTCTTTTTGCAGGTATCGAAGATTGAAGACAGTGGGAAAAATGGAATTTCCAAAATAATTCAGTCTTACACCGTACAATTTATTTGCATGGAAGGAAAATATGATAGTGCATATTCTAAGAAAAGGATTATACAGGTTAACCATGAACACAGATACCTAACCCACATCAGCCATAGAAAATCTAAGTATCTGAATCGAATGGATGAAGCATTTGGAACTATTTGCGGTCTTATTTCTCCTGAGCTCCTCTTTCACATATCCTCCTGTAAAACCCCCAATGAAGCTTGGACCACCATAGAAGATATTTTTTGCAAACAAGATGAGATGAGGGGACACATGATTGAGGTGGAATTTCTCACTTTGGATCCAAAAAATTTGATAATATACAATATTTATTTACCAAGTATAAGGATTTGGTGTCACAAGTCAAGGCTTGTGGGGTTGATAAATCTACGGAGAAACAAATGGTTCTTACCATTCTCTCCAAAATTGGTCTAAAAAACTCAATGTTTGTATCAACATTTCATTCAATTAGGATTTCCTCTAGATCTACCTGGACCATGCCCTCTCTTGAGGCCTTTCTCATGTCTCTGATGCAAGAGTAGACCAAGATCATCAATATGGGAAAAATCAAAGTCTCAAAGGTGCATGCACTTGCTGTGAAATATGGTAGTAGTCACCAAAATATGAAATATAAGCACAAATAAAAAGGGAATGGACATGCAAATCCAAAGAATGAAGGGTACTCAAAACCTTTCAACTATTCCTCTATATCCAAAGGTGGAAAGGGGAGAAATGGAATTGTTGCCATAAAGGATTCCATACAGAATCTACATGTATGCAAAAAAAGATAGATCAAATGGCTCAAATACTTAAAAAAACATCTTGGATATCTCACCCCTGAGGTTGCCAAGAAGAAGAAGCCAGAAGATCAAAATATCAAGAAAGGTAATTCTAGCCATGCTTTGCTTTCTATCAACTCCTCTCCTAATGCTTGGATTGTAGATTTAGGAGCATCACACCACATAGAAGCCACAAAAGAAGTCTACGCTTCATTGGATGCATGCAAAGGTCCTCCTATTTTGATGGGGGACAACCATCCAGTCGAGGTCACCGGAAAAGGAAGAATTGAACTTAGAAATAGAAGCTTCGAGAATGTGATACACATTCCCAAACTTTCTTTCAATCTTCTCTTCGTGTATTAGATGAAAACATATGGCACCAGAAAGAGAGTTTTATTCACACCTAATGTTGTGGATATCTATGACATGTAAACCAATTCCAAGGTTACTAGAAATGAGGTAAATAATCAATCCATACTCTACACATTTTCTAAATTTATTGAACCATTTTTTGCATTACTGCTTACCCATGCTAATGAAAGTAGTAGGTACTAGCAGGAAATAACGCCCCTTTAACTACACCAGGGTTTACAATGTAGGTAGAGCGAATAACCATCTAAAAGATAATTAATTCTCAATACTACCCCAAACATACCAAAACTAATATAAAGAAAGTAAAGAGAAAGGAGATTGGGTAACTATACCTCTAATCCCATGTCTGGTGATTATCTCCTCATGCTTGGAAGTTCCATTGACTGCACGTCTCCTCCCATGGCTGACCTGCATCCAAAGATTGACAAAAAAATAAATGCAAGCATGATATTCCATATATAAGCTAGGGTTAGATGTTACAATGTCAAGTATAAATCAATAAAATTACTCAAGACACCATCATTTGGGACAGGAAAATGTAATTCTTTTATTCATAACACAAAGATTATACCCTTACGATCTAAGTCAGCCATCGTTCCGCAAACCTGGTCTAGGATCCTCTTTACCATGCTACAATTACACCTTGTATGAACTTCTTCTCTCAACCTTATGATCTCTTCTATAGGAGGGAATGGGATGAATGGAGGAAGAAGGAGTTGATGAGGGAATGCTAAGGCAATTTCTCACAAAAGGAAGCAATATCTTGGGCAAGGAGGGGAAGTGAAATCGGACAGAGTTTCATTGTTCTTATAATTAGGTATGAAATGAGACCCCAATACATGCTTTTATATTCCAAAAGGATGGTTATTCATTTGGTTGACACGATATAGCAGGTGGATTAGTTAGGAAACCTCCAATAGCCCGTGAATTTCAACGAATTCCTTGCAACTTTTATTTTTTGAAACTTTTGCAAGCATATGCAGGCTGTAATGGTGCAACATGCGTATGTAAGTGAGATGTAATGGTGCAGAAAACATATGTACATGAGCAGTAATGGTGCAGGGCACGTACATCTTCTAAAAATTGGTTTTTTAAGAAGAGTTACTCAACAGTGCTTTGGAAAAATATGCAAGTAAGAGGGTCATGGCCATGTATGCTTGTGTAGAGAAATTTAGGGCTATAACAGATGCCCCCTAATGTGTGAGGTCATAAGAGAAACTAATGGCCGAAATACATTACAATATATTCACCAATGTACGAAATTGAGTGAGCCCGGGACTAGAGTTTTGTAGGTGCCATCTGCAAAACAACAATTGTCTCTCTGAGGCGGGCATACACATGCTCAGGATGAAATAAATCATTGTTGCCAATAAAATACATTGCATATCCATGTCATATAACTATATAAAGTGTATCCATGAGAAATACATAGTTGATATACATCTCAAAATCAGTCATAGATATACAAGTGGAATATCCATCTTCAAGAATCTAGAAACGCCCAATGGTTGGAGATGAGGCCTTTAGATCTCAAGCAACAAATTCAAGATATTCAAAACTCAGGTAGGAGTAAAATGTGAGTGTATGACTTCACTACCCTAAGTTCTTTGATGGCTCATCGGGAAAATACATTAGGATCTCTATGATCAGGCAGACAACTTTGTCGATTTTGAATCGGGACTTGACTAGAATCTCAGGATGGCTGACTCATGAGGTCAAGAGACAAACTGCAGAAAAGTCGACTCAGATTGGGTGAAACTTCCCTTGGGTGAAAGAATGAAATATGATCAGACTCAGGCAGCATGACAACATTTCACGATGCAAGAGGCAACACAAACTCTCCATATGTTTGGAAGAGTAACCAAATGGAGGAGGACATGGATGTATGTAGCAAGAACAAATTCCTAAGGTCATACAAGATTCCAATGTTTGATGAACAAACGGAAGGATGTGATTTTTCCAAGGGAGATTCTTTGTAATGAGGAACGAGTGTTGCAAGAAAGAAACACTAGTTCCAAGAATAAAAGAATAAAAAAATGCTATGTTACAAAGGAGGAACGAGTGTTGCAAGCAAGCATACTAGTTCCAAGTGAAAGGAACATACTAATACTCAGAGCAAGGAGACATGTGCACGAAAAGGACACTCAGGGAAAATTCCTCTATGGGTCAAGGTGTCAGATTGCAGAGGAAAAATGTGTTACAAGGCTTGTGTATAAGGCATGTTTCAAAGGTTTAGTTGAGATCAACATGGAGCCGACATTAGGCCAAAGACGCAGAGATGAAAATGTGATTAGGCAAGACACAATGAGACCCCTTCAATGTAATTTTTACGAGCCCAAAGAAGGTAATCTCGGTATTTTTTTCACATTTAGAGAGTTTGAAAAAACGTAAAAGAAGACTCCAAGGAGTAACTTTTTCAGATATAGTCTAGTTGGTTTGAAAAAGGGGTAAACTTGCATCGAAAAGATGCCTATCCAAAACCATTTTAACTAGTGTGACAAAGACAAGATCACTCGAAAATATTTTCAATTTTAAGGAGTCTGAAAAGAGCTTAACTATGGACTCACATCCTTTTTCTGAGTTTAGTCTCCTTAGCTCAAAAAAGTATAAAAGTTACTGAGGAGAACTCTCCCAGTGAGACGAATCTCCCGAGGCATACCTTTTTCCGCTATAATCTATAGGTTGGAAAAAGGGTTAAACTCATTCCAGTAGATGTTCTTCTGGACCAATTTAACGAGTGTGAAGGAACAAGGTCACTCAGCGATATTTTCAATTTTAGGGAGTCTGAAAAGAGCTTAACTATGAACTTCGTTGGGGTTCCTTTTTCGTAATTAATCTCCAAGGCCCAAAAAAGGTGATAAACCAAAAACAAGGAGAATGTTCATTTTTCAAAAATTTAGTCCCTTAGGCCCGAAAAAGGGTTAAACTTATTCCTGAGAATACTCTTCTAGCGAACCGAAGTTCCTAGAGCATACCTTTATTCATGAAATTGATTGTCCATACCAAAAAAGGGGTAAACTACCGTTAGACAGATGTGCCTTCAAATTTGAGTTTGGTGAGCGTGAAGGAAAACAAGATCACTCGACAATATTTTCATGTTTAGAGAGTCTGAAAGGGCTTAAAGAAGACTCCAGGGGGATAATTTTTTTAGTTAATCTAGACAATATTGAAAATCATAAATACAGTCTCGTCGGATGTTGCTTTTGAATTGTAAAGCGAGCTTGAAAGACAACAAAGTGTGCTCATTTGGGAGTCCCAACGGTGAGGCCAAGAATGATGGTGCACCAAATAAATGAGGCTCGATATTGTAATCATGATAGGACCAGTGAATGCCTCAAGAATTTCCTCTTTAGAGGGAAATATCAGGTCTAAAGGATCTGTAGCGACAGAAGAACCTTGAGCCCAAATAGGGTCGAGAACTGGATCTAACTCTTGTGCAGGAGTTAGATCGAGGTCGGTTGAATATTGATGGAAAATGTTGTATGCAACCTCAGTCACAGACAAGGGCATTTCCATGTGAGGATGCCCTATCCTTTCCATCGAAGCCGATGGGGAAGGAAGAGTCCATGGATCATGAAAGTAAGTCATTCAAAACAATGACACTTGAAATATTGTAGCCCTAGGCTGGTCAGGGAAAGCCGATATAATATTGAAATCACTAGAAGGTGGAGGGTAATCAAAAGTACCCATAANTGGGAGAAGGACAAATGGTCAATGGTTACAATCCAACCCTCATGCGGAAAACACAAGACCCAAAAAATTGTAGCAACCAATGCATGCATTGCATAAGTCCAACTTCTCCATAACAACAAGTTGTAGTCAAGAGGCACATCGACCACTTCAACTTCGACACACACAATTTTTCCTCTTAACTACATGGGGAAAGAAGGAATAATTCTATGTGGTCTGAATGACCGACCGTAGAAAATCGTAAGCAATGTAGTCGATAGAGACAAACCAGGTTTTCCAATGGCCTTCCAACATACCAATGACATCACACAAGTCGAGGCACCCTCATCAACTACTATACAGAATATGTTTTGAGTAAAATATTTCGTGGTGTAAGCCACTACTATCTGAAACACAACGTGGTAAGGAAGACAAGGTTTTAAGTCGGTTGGATCAAGAATGATCCCTCTCAAGTTACAAGTCTCTGTCGATCCCAAGGTGGATAATAGATCCTTTCTCTGTGAAGGGAAACTTTGGAGGACTTCCAAAGAAGACATCACGCAAGGGGTTTGTGCCAAGTCTTCCATAATGGAGTAGTTATGGGCATCCCTCGTGTTCAGATTATGAGAAGCTTTCTTGAACGCACCTTTTGGGATGCATGCCATCTTTTCGCTCATCGTCTTCTCAATCTGGAGAGGAATCAGTGGGTTTGTGGATTATTTTCCATTTTCGATGGATTCTGGAATTCTGTAATCTTGGGCCTTGGTCGCTATATGAGCCTCAACTTTAATCATGTAAAAATTTGCAGTCAAGTTTGTAGTCCTGGGGGGTCCCTGACTGCCCCCTTCTACGCTCGAGGATGTTGAAGCTTGAGCCATGTTTTTCTCATGTGAAAATGGGTTCGTCAGCACAATAGGTTGTTGCTACACCAATAGCTTCTAATCTTCTTCGAGTCAATGGAACATATGAGTCAGGTGGTCCTCCTTGCAAAGATTACATAGATACTTCAACTTTCTCTTCTCCATTTTTCCCCTGCCAGCATTGTTAGTATCCTTTTTTTCCCCTTTAACCTTCTTATTCTGTTGTTTCTTATTTCTCTCAGGCTATTGGTTGGCCTTAGGTTTCATCGAATTCACATTGTGTACGTCTAACGTTTGGGTAGGGGGAGCAGCTGAAATCGAGGTTTGGCTAGCCACAACCTGTTTTATCAATAATTGTTGCAATTGATTCGACAACAGATCAATGGACTTTCCTTGTGATGAGCCCAAAATACCATCGGCATGGGGTCCAGAATTTTTCTTGTCCTTATCAAGGATAGACCGTGGTGCATCTGGAAAAATCTCATAGAGCATGCTAGTCTGAGAGTAGATCAGTTCAAGTTGTTGCACACTCATTATCACCTCCTCTTCTGAAAAAACTCTAGAAGTTGTTACGTCCTTGAAGATGAAAGGCACCAAAGATTTCAGGAACCATTCCAGCAAGAAAGCCAGAGGGACCTAGACCTTAATCAATATATTTCAACACTGCCATTCTCAGATGTCATCAAAGATATGGTCAGCCCTGTTCTACTCAAAGTTGGCCAGCAATTCGGTTTCGGCATCGTATCTCACAGGTAACTAGAAATGGTTCAAAAATACCATCACCAAGTAATTGAAGTAATAATACCTCGAGTGGTTGAGCTCAATATACCATTTCAAGGAACCCTCGATAAGAGTGCATTGAAACAGGTGCAACTGGATGGAGTCATCTTGCAATGAGTTTGACGAGCACCATAAGTGAAAGGTTGTCATGTGATCACCTGGATCTTCACTAGGCTTGCCTTCAAATTTTGGAATATTTGATGGAAATTTAGTTGGCATGGGAGGCCAACGTGGATCATGACAAATTGGGTCATTAAGCAATATCGACAAGCCTGGAAGAAGTAGCATTTCTAAAAATGGTAGTTCAGGTTGATTACTATGTACAAGAAAAGAGGGTCCTAGATTTTGATTAGCACCAGGTTGCCAGGAAAAGTTGGATTGTTGGCCAGGGTTCTGGTAGAAAACATGGCCTTGACCAGCATACGAAAACTATATTTGTTGGGATATCATCGAATGACTCTCATAATTGGATGACATGGCTTCGCAGGGATTTCTCAATCTGGAGAGGAATCGGTGGGTTTGTGGCTTCTTTTCCCTTTTCAATGGATTTTGGAATTCTGTAATATCGAGCCCTGGTCGCTATATGAGCCTCGACTTTAATAATGTAAACATTTGTGGCCAGGTTTGTAGTCCCGAGGGTCCCTGACTACCCCCTTCTGCACTCGAGGATGATGAAGCTTGAGCCATTCATTTCCCATGTGAAAATGGGTTCATTAGCAAAGCAGGTTGTTGCTACGCCAATATCTTCTGAGCTTCCGTGAGTCGGTGGTCCTCCTTGCAAAGCTTACATGGATACTTCGACTTTCTCTTCTCCATTTTTCCCCCACCTGCATTGTTAGTAGCCTTCTTTTACCCTTTACCCTTCTTGTCCTGTTGTTTGTTCTTTCCCTCAAGCTATTGGTTGGCCTTAGGGTTCATCGACTGCACATTGTGTACATTTGATGTTTGGGTAGGGAGAGAAGCCGAACTCGAGGTTTGGCTAGCCACAACCTATTTTATCGATAATTGTTGCAATTTATTCGACAACAGATCAATGGACTTTCCTTGTGCTAAGCCTACAATACCATCGACATGGGTTCCAGACTTTTACTTGGCCTTATTGAGGATAGACCGTGGTGCATCCAGAAAAATATCATCGAGCATGCCAAACTGAGAGTAGATCAGTTCAAGTTTTTCCACACTCATTATTGCCTCCTCTTCTGAAACACTTGAGAAGTTGCTACATCCTTGGAGATGCAAGGGACCAAATATTTCAGGAACCATTCCAGCAAGAAATCTGGAGGGACCTAGACCTTAATCAATCTCTTTAGACACCGCAATTCTCGGTTGTTGTTGGAGATATGGTCAGGCTTGGTTTGCTCAAAGTTGTCCAACAATTCGGTGTTGGCATCATATCTCACAGGTAACTAGAAATGGTTCAAAAATACCATTGCCAAGTAATTGAAGTAAGAATACCTCGAGTGGTCAAGCTCAATATACCATTTCAAGGCACCCCTGATAAGAGTGCATTGAAACAGGCGCAACTGAACGAAGTCATCTCGCAGTGAGTTTGACGAGCACCATAAGTGAAAGGTTTTCACGTGATCACCTAGATCTTCGCCAGGCTTGCTATAATATCCCCAAAGACGAGCCCTCTTGTATTCATTTTTATGAATTGTAAATCATTTTTTGTAGGCTGGTGAGCCAAGTATTGATAAGCTGGTGGGCTTATGTGTTTATTAGGCTGGACAGCCTAAGTGTCAAAGGCCAGGAGCCTATTTTTGTATATGTAATATGCAGAACATTAATAAAGATTAAACATTGTTGTGTGCAGATTGGCCACAAAGAAAGAGTGATGGGGGACTAAGCTTCCACAAGGTGGGTAAGGGAAAAGGGGTTGAAAGGTTGGGAAGAGAGGCTAAATGTTGAGCCTAGGGGATAAGCTTAGGGGCTTAAGTCCTTAGGAATAATAATTTATTATTATTCCAAAATTTATGTGAAATGTATGTTTTTATCCTAAGTTCATGGAAGGGGAAACGTGTGCAAAAGGGAACGCATGTTGAT
>JASDQU010106685.1:145995-159300 GCA_032191745.1 Picea mariana | reverse complement strand
CTATGTTTTAGTGGCCTATTGTTATTTCCTGTTTACACTCCCTGTTTTCCTGTTGCTGTTGTCACCCGTGAGTTAGCCGAAATATGTTGTTGTTGTTGTCACTCGTGAGTTAGACGAAAGTTGTTTTTGCTACTGTCACATGTGAGTTGACCAAACATTGATGTCGTTGTTATTATATTGAACTTGTGGGAATTGAATTGGGTACTAGTGGAAGAACTGGGTTGTCAGGCCCGTGGTAGAAGAGACATGTTGTCAGGCCTGTAAGAAACTCTCTCCAGGTGAGGGATTTTGCTGGGAGTGGGTTTCTTCCAAAGAGAGTCCAGCACCAGCTACAGAGCTATGAGAATTCTCGATCCAGCCTATTTATGAGGCCTAGAAGGGAGGTGAAGCACCGATGGACTATGTTTGTGAAGGTGTATACTCCTGGGTGGAACAGACATGTGGGGAATGAGAGTCTGTGAGTAGTGGGCGTAAGAAGGCTCCTGGGGAGAATCCTTCTAATTGCTCTATATAGTTTTCCTATAACCTCAGCCTAGTCTAGGATTCCCTTACCTTGGGTGGAGCTTAGTCCCAAATCGGGGGTGACCCACTGTTGAGTGTTACGAGCAGTGAGGTCTAAGGCTGGGAGGTTTGTGGAAAGTATGCACGTGGTTGGTGGAGTTACTACAGTTTCAAAGATAAGTATATGTATGTTTTTAATTTCAATTAAAATGCATGTTTACGATGCTCACAATATTATCATGTATTCCGTTGCGATGATATTTACTGTTGATTCCATTAATTTTGTATGTTAGCAGTAATTATATGTTTACTTTGTTAAGCCATTTAACTTCATTTAAATGCATACTATATAAGTATGAGAATGTTTCCGCATAGTAGCATTGCCCAACAAGTGGGTTGATGGCCAGGGACATTAAAATATGGTATCAGAGCCCAAGGTCTCAAAGTTGAGCCTAGATGGGTCGAATAAGTGGTCTTTGGACCCAAGATTTCGAGAGGAAATTGTGTCTAGAGGTCTAATTTCAAACCTTAGAATGTTTCTGAGTGCCAATGGGTTACTAGGTCATGTACGAAGCTCAGGAGAAGTAGCGGTAGAGTAAAACCATATTCGGTGTGGTATTTGACCACAGAGAGGGAGGGTGCTCAACACTTGGGGTGTTGGAGCCGTAGGATCTGTTCGAAAAGAAGGAAAAAACCTTTACGACCATTAGATCCAGAGACGGTTCTAGGAGGATATCCGAGAAGCCTTTCAGGAGTTCAGCTATCGGGAAAAGAGGGGTGCGCTGAGGCACAAACCCCTGAAACCCAAAACTCCAAGAAGATCTACACCATAGATCTAGGAAAAAGATCTCATCCATTAGATTGAGCAAAAGAGAAGAGAGTAATTTCAGGAGTTCGACTATCGAGAGAAGTGGGATGTGCTGATGCACAAACTCCCGAAACCTAAAATCATGAAATCCCAAAGAACTGAAGTAGTGGGTTGGGTTGACGTCACTTGGATGGATGTGGACCCATGGGATGTGTGCCACGTGCCAGTGGCCTCGAAGGAAAAGTAGACGCAGTGGGGCCAGATGGCGTCACCTTAGGTAACTTGGACCTTCTTAAGTACACCATGTGTCACCACCATGGTTGGTGATAGCTATGTTGTGGGCCCAGTGGTTAGAAAGGTTGAAAGTTTAGAAGTCGGTATTTGGAGAGGGAAGCGAGTGTGAGAGCCTCCAGGACCGAAACCCTGAAACCCAAAACCCTGAAGTTCTGATTAGAGAACCTTGAGATATAGCACTTGGTTACAAACCATGGTCACGTGGGTTGGGAAACTGAGAGAAAAGGGTTAAGGCCTGAGTGCACTATAGAGCCGAGCAAAGCTCGGAAAATTCATGGAAACTGAATGTTTTCTTGAATCAAGTTGTTATGAATGTCATGGACTTTGTTAAGAAACAGGGATGATTTTAAGGATGGAAGTTTATTTTAAAATTTAGAAACCTTGGCGAATCTTACTAATCCTTCATATGCTAACTATAAATGATTGGCGATTTTTTGTAAAAATATTCAAATTTCTAAGTATTTTATATAGTTTTTATAAAATTTTGGCAATTTTTGAGGTAAAATAATTTTATCCTATAGAATTTGGGCGAATCATTTTTAAAATAGCGAATCTTGTTTTTGGAAAAACCATGGAAAATTAGCCCATGAGCGAAATTTAGCCCCTAAAATCATCCATGTTAAGGAATAACAACCTAAAAAATTCCAATTGTCTACACATTGTGATGCAAAAGTTCAATAAGCACCAGAACCAAATAGAATTGCCATTGAGTGCAAAAGAAATGGAAAGGGCACGAACTGCTTCAAGTTCCGAGGATGAAGAAAAAGGAATGGATGTTTATTTGGGAGTTGAAGGATCGAACTCCAATGGCCATGGAGAAGAGATAGATAAGGAAGGAAACATAAGGAATATTTTTGAAGGATTACAAAAAGATGCCCAAACTCTTCGAGTAGATAGAAAAAAGCTCGGAAAGGCTCAAGAAAAACAAGGATAATTCAACATAAATTTGTTAAAGAGTTTGGAGAGAATAGAAAATAAGTTGGATAAGGAGATTGACTCGAGCAGAACAGGGAGTCGCCAGACTTCTGAGGGAAGAAGGTCAAGGAGTATGGGTAGAAACCATCATCACTCCCAAGGTCTCTCTAAGAGAAAGACACATAGTAGTTCAAGCTCATCTCCTACCAGAAAGCACAAGAGATATTGAGTGGATGAATTGAAGGGAGAGATGAAAAAGATTAAGCCTCCTACGTTTGATGGAGAAAATAAGAAGGAGGAAGACACCAAAACATGGTTTCTTGGTATGAGGAAATACTTCCAACTACAAAATTATTCCTCTCATGCGGAAGGAAGAATTGCTATGTATCAATTGAAAGGAAAAGCATCCATGTGGTGGGATCAACTTGTGGAGGTGCAACACTTTAGAGAGAAAGATATCACTTGGAAAGAATTCAAGAAGTATTTCAAGAAGAATTATTTGACTAAGAGATATTATGACATAAACATGAAGGAGTTCTTTGAACTCAAGCTAGGAAGCATGACCATTGATGAGTATGAACGTAGGTTTTTGGAATTTCTGAAGTATGTTCCGTTCATCAAAGAAGAAACTGTCAAGATTCAAAGGTATCTGAGTGGAATGCCACCTTCCATCGGTGACAAGATCCAGTATGATGACCCTAGGACCATGGAAGAAATGATAAGAAGAGAGAAATGATTATATGAGAAGAAAAGAGAAAAGCCTACCTTTCAAAAGGCTTGGGACGACCAGAGGAAGTTCAAGAAAGAACAGAGGCATAAGGGAAACAAACCTCCCTTTTTCAAAAATAGCCCTCAAGGACAGCCATCATTTAGAGAGCCGAGAATGGATGAAGTAGGGAAAAAAAGACCAAGAAATATGCCCATTCAGTGTTGGGGCTGTCAGGGAAACCATAAGTACAGAGATTGTCCCTACAAAAATGGCAAAGTGAGAGATGTCCATAATTTTCAGCAAGTTGAAACAGTGGAGGACATGGGAAGTAGAATGCCAAGGATCTATGCATTCCTGGACAACAAGCAAGTTGAATTTTAGTCACACATGATTGAAATAGAAGGTATGATTAACAACCAACCATTTACTATATTAATTAATTCATGGGCTAGCCATAGTTATGTAGATCCTAGAGTGGTGGAAAGTTTGAATTTTTCAAGAAGAAAACACGAAAAGTATTGGTTAGTGCAGGTAGATAAAGGAACCAAGAGAAAAGTCACTGAGTTAGTTAAGTCTTGTCCAGTGAATATGAAAGGACTGAGCACGAAGGTTGAATTGAATGTTCTACCTTTAGGGTCATATGATTGTCTAATTGGGATGGATTGGTTGGACCAGCACCATACCATATTAGACTGTCGTAACAAGGCATTCACTTGCCTGGATGAGGAAGGGAATCAGAAAACAGTCTAAGGAATTCCTAGAGCTATTTCTATCAGATAAATCTCAACAATGCAGTTGAATAAGTGCTACACAAAATGTTTTCACTTATTTGCAGCTCATGTAGAGGAAACACCTAAGGATAAGGTTTCAAGTATTGGAGATCACGTTGTCATAAAGGATTTTAAATATATATTTCAATAGGTACCCGGATTACCCCCGAAAAGAGATATTGATTTCTCTATAAACTTGATACCTGGAGCAACTCCAATGTCGAAAGATCCTTACAGAATGAGTACCCCAGAGCTGAAAGAGTTGCAATTGCAACTTGAAGAGATTCTGAAGAAGGGGTACATACGCCCAAGTGTGTCACCTTAGGGAGCCCCGATCCTGTTAGTGAAGAAGAAGGATAGAACACTAAGATTGTGTATCGATTTTAGACAATTGAACAAAGTGACTGTAAAGAACAAGTATCCTTTGTTGAGGATTGATGACCTCTTCGATTAGTTGAAGGATGCGAAGGTATTTTCGAAGATAGACCTTAGGTTGGGATATCACTAGGTAAGGATAAAGGATGAAGACATCAGCAAGACCTCCTTTAGAACAAGGTATGGTCATTACAAGTTCACAATGGTGCCATTTGGGTTGTCGAATGCACCTATTATTTTTATGTGTCTGATGAATGGTGTATTCAAGGACTATCTAGACAAGTTTGTCATAGTCTTCCTGGATGACATTCCATTGTATTCCAAGTTGGACGAAGATCATGAATAGCATCTGAGGATGGTGTTGCAGGTACTAAGAGAGCACTAACTATATGCCAAGTTGAGCAAATGCTCATTTTATCAGGAGCAGATCCATTACTTGGGGCATATTATCTCGAAGGATGGGATAGTTGTAGATCCTAAGAGGATTGAAGCCATCAAAGAATGGTCAGGGAAAAAGAACATGATGGAATTCATATCCTTTATGGGTCTAGCTGGTTACTACAAAAGTTTTATTGTAGGGTTCTCAAGGATAGCTCACCCTATCACTTCCTTGCAAAGGAAGGAGATGAAGTTTCAATGGATAGAGGATTGTGAGAAAAGATTCTAGCAATTTAAGCAATTGTTAACCAATGCTCCAATCTTGAGGATTGCAGATCCAAATAAAGATTTCATGGTGTGCACAGATTCGTGCAAAGAAGGACTAGGAGGGGTCCTCAGTCATAATGGATTTGTAGTTTGTTATAATCCAGAAAGTTGAAAGAGCACGAAAGGAACTATGCAACTCATGATTTGGAGTTGGCATCCATAGTACATGCTCTAAATAAATGGAGGCATTACCTCATGGGAAAGAGGTTCGAACTGAGGACAGACCATAATGGTCTAAAGTATCTATTTGATCAACTAACCTTCAATGCTAGGCAGAGTAAGTGGCTGGATTTTCTATGTGAGTACGATTTTGATATCAATCATATCAAAGGGAAGGTGAATAAAGTGGCTAATGCACTCAGTAGGAGAGCACATGAATTACATGCTACATCCATTAGCACGTACCGAATTGATATACAGAGAAGAATTTTGGAAGCTGCAAATGCAAATTTGCAGTACATGGAGCTGGTAGAAAAGCTGCAGCAAGGTGAGATGCCACAGAAAGTGGAAAATTATAAATTGGAAACTGACGAAACACTTCTGTACAAAAACAGAATTTATGTACCTAATGTTCAGGACTTGAAACATATGATTTTGAATGAAATGCATAATGTGCCTTATGCAAGGCACCATAGATATCAGAAAACCATGGCATCAGTCAAGAGTCATTACTTTTGGCCAAGTATGAAGAAATATATTGTTGGATACATCGCCAAATGTATGGAATGACATAAGGTTAAAGCTTAGCATAGGCACCCAACAGGGTTGTTGCAACCTTTACCCATTCCTGAGTGAAGTGGGAAGTGGTGACAATGGACTTCATCATAGGATTGCCCAGAATAGGCAAACATCATGATTCAATTATGGTGGTGGTGGAAAAGCTTATGAAAGTTTCCCATTTCATTCCATTAAAGATTACTCTCAAGGCAGCAGATGTTGTCGACATCTTTGTGAAGTAAATAGCATGATTTCATGGAATCCATAAGACAATTGTGTTTGACAGCCTCAAATTTATGGAAGGGGGTGTTCAAAGGATTCGGAACAAATCTGAACTTTAGCACAACTTATCATCCTGAGTCTGATGGACAGACAGAGAGGGTGAATAGAGTGATAGAAGACATGATAAGGATGTATGTGATGGACAAACCATGGGTACAAATGTAGGTAGTGAAATGGGAAGACTACCTACATTTGGTAGACTTTGCCTACAAAAATGGGTATCAAGCATCATTGAAGATGATCCCATTTGAAGAAATTTATGGTAGAAAGTGAAATACTCCAGTAAGTTGGGATAATCAAGCTAACAGGGCAGGAGTTGGGCCAGAGTTTCTCAAGGAAATGGAAGAACAAATGCTAAAAATTAAGCAGAATTTAAAGGTTGCCCAAGACAGGAAGAAAATTTATGCTGATAAGAATAGAATCCACATAGAGTTTAAAGTGGGGGATCATGTTTTCCTAAAAGTAAAAGCCAATAGAATTTCTCTGAAGTTGGGAAACTGCGCCAAGTTGGCAGCCAAATTTTGTGGGCCATTTGAAATCCTAGAAAGGATCGAGCCAATTTCATATATGCTTGAATTACCTGCATCCATGAATGTACATAACGTGTTTCATGTTTCATTTCTTAAGAAATATATACTTGATGTTAATCATGTAATTGATTGGAATGTGATTCAAGCGGAACAAGAAGGTGTCCTGCAAGTGCATCCTGTGTGCATATTGGACCAGAAAAACAAACAGCTCCATAATCCAGCCATAGGGCTTGTAAAGGCCCAGTGGACCTGGTACTGTCCTGAGGACATGACTTGGGAACATGAAGATGTTATGCGGGCAGAATATCCACATATTTATGAAGATTTTTGAAATCTTGTTGATTTTAAAGACGAGCCTTGTTGTAATCATGTTTTGTAGGCTGGTGAGCCAAGTATTGATAAGTTGGTGGGCTTATATGTTTATTAGGTCGGAGAGCCTAAGTGTCAAAGGCCAGGAGCCTATTTTTGTATATGTAATATGTAGAACATTAATAAATATTAAACATCATTGTGTGTAGACCAACCACAAAGAAAGAGTGATGGGGAACTAAGCTTCCACAAGGTGGGTAAGGGAAAAGGGATTGAAAGGTTGGGAAGAGAGGCTAATTGTTGAGCGTAGGGGATAATATTAGGGGCTTAAGTCCTTAGGAATAATAATTTATTATTGTTCCAAACGTTATGTGAAATGTATGTTTTTATCCTATGTTCATGGAAGGGGAAATGTGTGCAAAAAGGAACTCATGTTGATGGAGCGCATGCAGCCTCATGGGTGACATGTGTCAGCCCAGACACATGCAATTTAGTGGAAGAATTGAGCTGAGATGGGGGTTGGTCCTCCACTCTGTCATCCGTTGTTTGAACAGAGGGATATTTGTGTCTGAGTGTTGTAAGCCTCACGCAACTCTAAAAACCGAAGCTTGTGATGTTTTCTTGAGGAACCAATACACCTTTGTCTGAAATGTTGAGTCTGTGTTCGACCTCTGCATGAATTTCTTGTTACGCATCCTACAAACGGGTGTTGCCTGAACCGTGTTGTTTTTTACTGGTCTATTGTTGTTTCCTGTTTACACTCCCCATTTTCCCGTTGCTTCTGTCACCCGTGAGTTAGCCGAAATTTGTTGTTGTTGTTGTCACCCGTGAGTTAGCCGAAAGTTGTTGTTGATGATGTCACCTATGAGTTGACCAAATGTTGATGTCGTTGTTGTTATCTTAAACTTGTGGGAATTGACTTGGATACTGGTGGAAGAACCAGATTACCAGGCTCGTGGTAGAAGAGACAGGTTGTTAGGCCTGTAAGCAACTCTCTCCATGTGAGGGAGTCTGCTGGGAGTGGGTTTCTTCCAAAGAGAGTCCAGCACCAGCTACATAGCTCTGAGAATTCCTGATCTAGCCTGTTGTCGAGGTCCAGAAGGGAGGTGAAGCATCGATGGCTGTGTTTGTGAAGGTTTATACTCCCGGGAAGAACATGCATGTGGGGAATGAGATTCTATGAGTAGTGGGCGTAAGAAGGCTCCTGGGGAGAATCCTTCTGATTTGTTTGTGTAGTTTTCCTGTAACCTCAACCTAGTCTAGGATTCCCTTACCTTGGGTGGAGCTTAGTCCCAGCTCGGGGGTGACCCACTGTTGACCATGATGAGCAGTGAGTTCTAAGGATGGGAGGTTTGTGGAAAGTTTGCACATGGTTGGTGGAGTTACTACAGTTTCAAAGATAAGTATATGCATGTGTTTAATTTCAATTAAAATGCATGTCTACGATGCTGGAAATATTATCATGTATTTCATTGCGATGATATTTACTATTGATTCCATTACTTTTGTATGTTAGCAGTAATTATATGTTTACTCCGTTAAGCCATTTAAATGCATACTATATAAGTATCAGAATGTTTTCGCATAGTAGCGCTGCCCAACAAGTGGGTTGATGGTAGAGGACGTTACACTTGCCTTCAAATTTTGGAATATCTGATGGAAACTTAGTCGGCATGGGGGGACAACACGGATCATGACAAATTGGGTCATTAAGAAATATCGACAAGTCTGGAAGAAGTAGCGTTGCTAAAAATGGTAGTTTAGGTTAATTACTATGTATAGGAAAAGAGGGTCCTGGAGTTTGACTGGCACCAGGTTGCTAAGAAAAGTTGGACTGTTGGCCAAGGTTCTAGTAGAAACCATGGCCTTGACCAACACATGAAAACTATGTTTGTTGGCATATCATCGGCTGACTCTCGTAATTGGATGACATGTCTTGTGTGGGGATTTATCCCTGCGATTTGTTCCAAGGATTTTGGAAGGGGATGCCCCCAGCCGATCCAACGAGAATAGGTACGGATCCCTACTCGGGTTCCATTAAGCATGGAAGGGGTTTCCCCTGACCAAAACCCCTTGCAAAGTAATTGATCACTGCCAAGGATTCCAAATCCCCTGAGAGGAGAAAACTTCTATTGTCTCTCCCTGTGCAGGAATAGTACCCTGCACCAAGTTCTGCTATCCAAAACCGGGGTTTCCCCAAGCCGAGACTGCAGCCGAAGAAAAATCGTTTCTCCCAAACATGTCAAACAAAGAGAATGACATTGATCCCACTATAATTGTGTAAGACAAAGGTCCTAATATTCTTTCTCCAAACAATCTATAGTTAGCACTCAGCCTAATAGGTTGCTAGGAAACATTACCAAGCGAGGGGGACAAAGGAGATATATGACCCCCACCCTAAGGGATAGATTTAAAGGGGACTAAAGTGCCTCCAGTAGACCCTTGCATGGGATAATTTGAGCTCCCTTCCCCCAGACCCATGGTCTGTAAGGTGGAGTAGGTAAGGATTGATTTTGAATCGAATCTGGGCATCCCATATTAAAATGGAGGGCCTGTCACACTCTGTGTAAACAGAGCAGTGGTCGTCATCGATGATGGTATCGGACCACTGCCCGTGGTAGAGGGAGTCAATACCACTGTGGTCCAAACTGGTGAAGATGGGATAGGAGGCAAGATTCCCCCTATGGTAGTAGCTAAAACGGGAGTATGACGATTCCCAGATGAAGTAGCATCATTTTCTTCCATTGTCACTTGTAAAACTAACTGTCTCTCAGAAAGTGTCACCTCAAGAGGGAAAAATTTTAATAATATCGGCACGGACAAGTTGGTGATCGGAGGGTTGGTTGGCTCGAGAGATTCTGCTCCAAGGTTAGAAACAGTAGGCTCCTCCAAATTCGAATAGTCTCCTCTTGGAGCAGGCTCGAGCACAGTTTCTTACGGCCCAGTGGCTTCGAACGACCCTTGTTGGTCAAGTCTTCTTCGTAACGGTGGTGGAGGTGACTCTAATGAAACCAGTGACAAGCCCCGAAGCCTTCATGACCGGTGGGGCTCTTGATCTTCCACTTTTTGAAAATATCAACCGATAGAGTAAGGCTTAACTAGTGTTTAAACACCAAGAACACACTAAAAAATTCCTATAATACAAATCAAGCAGTGAAACTATCTAGTTGGAAGAACATTTACGCTAGTCAACACCAGAGAAAATAATGGGTGCAAGTGAAACTCAAACACGAAAGCACCCTCCAGGTATACTCTCCGAAGCATGACCCGACGTCTTCCCCAGGTACCATGATATACCCTTGCAGTCACCTGTGTAAGTCCCTAGAATATGGGAAACTAATTTTCCATCTTGCAGTCAGTCAACAGGAGGGTACAGTCAAAAGTCACATGGATCAGAATGAGAAGGATAACAAGTTTGAAACCTATAGAGGGTATCGAGAGGAAATGGTCTGGAAGACAATAGAGGATATTGAACGGATTTGAGGTCCATGAAGCTCCATAGGAAAATTCAGTCGGTAGTACTCCCAAGAAAGATACTCAATATGTGTTCCCCACTACGTTCAGTCCAGCTTTGGAGGGGTTATCTCCGCTTCCTTTCCTCACGCGACCTCGTGTTTTCCCCTGTGTCAGAGGGGGGTCTTGAATAACTTTTATGACACTAGACTTAATCACTCCCTAACTCAGACTCCAATGTTTAATTTAATGGCCTTGAAGAGTTTCCTCTCCAACCTAATTCAAGGCCCAGACCCTAAACTAGTTGGTTGACCCTACAAACAAAAAATTCTAGTTTATTTTAGATTAAGCGTTCTTTTTAATGGCTTGATTTAATCATGGGATATGGTGGTGAAACTAGTGGTTTTATAAGAGATGAAAAAGAGGAGAAAATACAAAACTTGAAAGAAAAATTACTTCAAATCCAAAAGAAAAGTTTTATAACTAACACATTGTAACCAACTTTTCTTTAACTAACTTTTTCAAGATCTTGTAAAGAAAACATAAAATGTACTTTTGCTTGACTATAAGCTACTGATGTTTCAAGAAATCAAGAAAGAACTTAAAAACAGACTCTTCTTCACTTTTTGAAAATAACTACTTTACCAAACTGAAAAGGAAATCTTTTTTTTTTTTTTAATTGCCTTAAAGAGAAAACTGAAATAAATCTTTTTCTTCTATCAAAGCAAGTAAAATATGAGTAAAAATAACACTAAAACAAGACTGAAATAGATCTTTAGCCTACTGCAGATTGCATGGAATCAATCAAAAAACCAAGAAGGAATATCTTTAATTCAACTGCTTGCTTAAAACCCTTTTAAAAGTAAACACAAGAAAATCAATAAGAAAAGGAAACTAAACTCTAAACCCATGCTATGGCTATAAATAGAGACTTTGGATTGATCCAAGAAAACCCCGAGAAGTGTGAACCTCAATCAAGAAAGAGGCAAACTCCCTCTTTATCAAAAAAATAATTCTTGAAACAAATAAGTGGGTTGTTTCATCAACAACCTGCGTATGTATGTGGGTTGTTTACTGAGTAGAGCTTGTATGTACGCAGGATGACTCAAGACAGGGCATGTACACCTTTGTATTTAACCAAAAAAGAAAAGATCAGACAGTCTTACAGGGTAGGGAAAACTGGTATTGCACCTAAAGGTGACTAGAATCCCTTGAAAAACTTAGAAAACTCAAAGAAAGTTGAAAGTAAAGTAAACCAATCAAACAACCCAAAATCCCCTTAAAAACCCTAGAGGTTGTCCCCAATATGGTCGCTAGTTCTGCTAGTGGGAAATAACCCCCTTTTAACTACTCTAGGGTTTACAATGTAGGTAGAGTGAATAACCATATAAAACCTAATTAATTCTCAATACTACCCCAAACATACCAAAACTAATATAAAGAAAGAAAAGAAAAAGGAGATCGGGTAACTATACCTCTAATCCCACGTCTAGTGATGATCTCCTCATGCTTGGAAGTTCCATTAACTTCACATCTCCTCCCAGGGCTGAACTGAATCCAAATATTGACAAACAAAGAACTACAATCATGTTATTACATATATAATATAGGGTTAGATGTAAGAATTCCATGTATAAATCAATAAAAGTACTCAAGACACCATCATTTAAGACAGGAAAATGTAATTATTTTATTCATAACACAAAGATTATACCTTTACAATCTAAGTCAGCCATTGTTCCACGAACCTGGTCTGGGATCCTGTTTACCATGCTCCAAGTGCACCTTGTATGAAATTCTTCTCTCAACCTTTTGATCTCTTCTATAGGATGGAATTGGATGAATGGAGGAAGAAGGGGATGATGAGGGAATGTTGAGGCAATTTCTCACAAAAGGAAGCAATATCTTGGGCAAGGAGGGGAAGTGAAATCGGGTAGAGTTTCATTTTTATTATTCTTAGGTATGAAATGAGACCCCAACACCTCCTTTTTTATGCCAAAAGGATCATTATTCGGTTGAATTATGGGCTATAGCAGGTGGATTAGTTAGGAAACCTCCAATAGCCTGTGAATTTCAATGAATTCCTTGCAACTTTTTATTTTTTGCAACTTTTGCAAGCATACGTGGGATGTAATGGTGAAACATGCGTATGTACATGAACTGTAATGGTGCAGAAAGTGTATGTACACATGAAGTAATGGTGCATGGCACGTACATCTTATAAAAATTGGTTTTTTAAGAAGAGCTACTCAACAGTGCTTTGGAAAAATATGCAAGTAAGAGGGCCAAGGTCATGTATGCATGTGTATAGAAATTTAGAGCTATAACAGTAGGATATAGCATGAAAGGTTCAAGCATTTAATTTTCATATATATCCAACATCTTAGAAAGAAGGGAATAGTTGATGGTCTACCTGACATCCACTTCTCTAAAAGAATTTGTAAGGGATGTGTTCTTAGAAAACACCCTCAAGAGGAATTCAAGGAAGGAAATACTCAAAAGGCCTCCATTCCTTTAGATTTGATCCATAGTGATCTAATGAGACCTTTTAAGCATGCATCAATCAACAAAGCAAGGTACGTTCTCATTTTTGTTGATGATTTATCACGCTTCACATGGACTTTATTTTTCAAGAAAAAATAAGAGGTCTTTCAACACCTCAAATATTTCAAAGCCCTCTAAAACACAATCAAGAAAGAAGATAAAATCCCTCCAAATAGATAATGTGGGGGATTATGTCAACCATGAGATACAAAATATTTGTCTTGAGGCTAGGATTCAGTTGCAGCACATGGTTCCCTATACTCCACAGCGAAATAGAGTTGCTAAGCGGAAAAATAGATCTATGAAAGAGATGGCATATTACATGCTACATACAAAGTCACTTCCACAGAGATTATGGGATGAAGCATTTAATTTTGTATCCTACATCCAAAA
>JASDQU010106685.1:134986-145417 GCA_032191745.1 Picea mariana | reverse complement strand
TTATTTTAGATTAAGCGTTCTTTTTAATGGCTTGATTTAATCATGGGATATGGTGGTGAAACTAGTGGTTTTATAAGAGATGAAAAAGAGGAGAAAATACAAAACTTGAAAGAAAAATTACTTCAAATCCAAAAGAAAAGTTTTATAACTAACACATTGTAACCAACTTTTCTTTGACTAACTTTTTCAAGATCTTGTAAAGAAAACATAAAATGTACTTTCGCTTGACTACAAGCTACTTATATTTCAAGAAATCAAAGAAGAACTTAAAAACAAACTCTTCTTCACTTTTTGATAATAACTACTTTACCAAACTGAAAAGGAAATCTTTTTCTTTTTTGAAATTTCCTTAAAGAGAAAACTAAAATAAATCTTTTTCTTCTTTCAAAGCAAGTAAAATATGGGTAAAAAGAAGACTAAAACAAGACTAAAACAGATCTTTAGCCTACTACGGATTGCATGTAATCAATCAAGAAACCAAGAAGGAAGATCTACAATTCAATTGCTTGCTTAAAACCCTTTTAAAAGTAAACACAAGAAAATCAATAAGAAAAGTACACTGAACTCTAAACCCATGCTATGGCTATAAATAGAGACTTTGGACCGATCCAAGAAAACCCTCAGAAGTGTGAACCTCAATTAGGAAAGAGGCAAAATCCCTCTTTTTCAAAAAAATAATTCTTGAAACAGAGAAGTGGGTTCTTGCATCAACAACTTGTGTATGTATGTGGGTTGTTTACTGAGTAGAGCATGTGTGTACGTGGGATGACTCAAGATAGGATGCATACACCTTTGTATCTAACCAAAAATGAAAAGATCAGATAGTCTTACAAGGTAGGGACAACTAGTATTGCACCTAAAGGTGACTAGAATCCCTTGACAAACTCAGAAAACTCAAAGAAACTTGAAAGTAAAGTAAACCAATCAAACAACCCAAAATCCCCTTAAAAACCCTAGAGGTTATCCCTAGTATGGTCGCTAGTTATGCTAGCAGGAAATAACCCCCCTATAACTACTCTAGGGTTTACAATGTAGGTAGAGTGAATAACCATCTAAAACCTAATTAATTCTCAATACTACCCCAAACATACCAAAACTAATATAAATAAATCAACGAGAAAGGAGATCGGGTAACTATACCTCTAATCCCATGTATGGTGATGATATCCTCATGCTTGGAAGTTCCATTGACTGCACATCTCCTCCCAGGGCTGAACTGAATCCAAATATTGACAAACAAAGAACTACAATCATGTTATTACATATATAATCTAGGGTTATATGTAAGAATGCCATGTATAAATCAATAAAAGTACTCAAGACACCATCATTTAAGACAGGAAAATGTAATTCTTTTATTCATAACACAAAGATTATACCTTTACAATCTAAGTCGGCCATTGTTCCACGAACCTGGTCTGGGATCCTGTTTACCATGCTCCAAGTGCACCTTGTATGAACTTCTTCTCTCAACCTTCTAATCTCTTCTATAGGAGGGAATGGGATGAATAGAGGAAGAAGGGGATGATGAGGGAATGTTGAGGCAATTTCTCACAAAAGGAAGCAATATCTTGGGCAAGGAGTGGAAGTGAAATCGGGTAGAGTTTCATTTTTCTTATGCTTAGGTATGAAATTAGACCCCAACACCTCCTTTTATATGCCAAAAGGATCGTTATTCGGTTGAGTGACGAGCTATAGCAGGTGGATTAGTTAGGAAACCTCCAATAGCCTGTGAATTTCAATGAATTCCTTGCAACTTTTTATTTTTTGCAACTTTTGCAAGCATACGCGGGATGTAATGGTGCAACATGCACATGTACATGAACTATAATGGTGCAGCAAGCGTATGAACATAGGAAGTAATGGTGCATGGCATGTACATCTTCTAAAAATTGGTTTTTTAAGAAGAGTACTCAATAGTGCTTTGGAAAAATATGCAAGTAAGAGGGCCAAGGTCATGTATGCATGTGTATAGAAATTTAGAGCTATAATAGTAGGATATAGCATGAAAGGTTCAAGCATTTAATTTTCATATATATCCAACATCTTAGAAAGAAGGGAATAGTTGATGGTCTACCTGACATCCACTTCTCTAAAGGAATTTTTAAGGGATGTGTTCTTAGAAAACACCCTCAATAGGAATTTGAGGAAGGAAATACTCAAGAGGCCTCCTTTCCTTTAGTTTTGATCCATAGTGATCTAATGAGCCCTTTTATGCATCCATCAATCAGTAAAGCAAGGTACGTTCTCATTTTTGTTGATGATTTATCACGCTTCACATGGACTTTATTTCTCAAGAAAAAATAAGAGGTCTTTCAATACCTCAAATATTTCAAAGCCCTTGCTAAAACACAATCAAGAAAGAAGATAAAATCCCTCCAAACAGATAATATGGGGGAGTATGTCAACCATGAGATACAAAATATTTGTCTTGAGGCTAGGATTTAGTTGCAGCACATGGTTCCCTATACTCCGCAGCAAAACGGAGTCGCTAAGCGGAAAAATAAATCTATGAAAGAGATGGCATCTTACATGCTACATGCAAAGTCACTTCCATAGAGATTATGGGATGAAGCATTTAATTTTGTATCCTACATCCAAAATAGATATTCCCATAGATATGTCAAGGATAATACCCCCTATGAGTCTTGGAACAACCTCAAACTGGAAGTGACCCACTTTTGTATATTTAGTTCTTGTGCATGGGTCAAGATTCTCTCTAAGAATAAGAAATCACTTGATCCACATAGCACATAGTGTATTTTTGTTGGATACCTCAATGGTGTGAAGGGATGCAGACTCATTGATATCTACTCAAGTCAGCTCATCATTGAGCATAGTGTCCAATTAAAGGAAAGTATCTTGCATGTACCTCACCAGCCGCATGCAGACACTTTTTCTCTTCCACCTGTCAGAGATGATGAGCATGCACATGATGACTCTTCTTCAGATGAGATTTTTGATTCAAAGGATTCATATGATTTAGATACTGATTTAGTATAATTAGATGCAGAGTTAGTGCATGCAGATGCAGATGCATAGCCATAGAAGATGCCCAAGTGGGTTAAGACTACTCTTTAGGATGCAGGAGATCTTATTGGGGATCCAACTGATACTAGGAGGAATCAATTTGATTTCGTGGAGCCTCCTCTTGCACCCAGGCATATTTTATTGGTCCAATATTCAGATCCATAGTCCTATGGCAAGGCTGTTGGAAATCCCTTTTGGGAATCTACCATGCGGGAGGAGTACAACTACCTCCTTGAGAACTAGACTTGGCATCTAGTTCCCCTTCCTGCAGGAGGAAGACTTGTTAGGTGCATATGGGTCTACAAGACCAAGAGAGAAATAGATGGATAGGTTGGCATATAAAAATCTGGGCTAGTTGCCAAAGGCTTTCAGTAGATGCACGACATTGAATATGATGAGACCTTCGCTCCAGTAAAGAATATGGATTCCATATGTTTGGCACTTTCCATTACGACAACCAAGGGATGGGAAGTCCATCAGATGGATGTGAAGAATTCATTTCTTCACAGAGATTTCTATAAGGAGATATACATGGAGTAGCCCCAAGGCTTCATGCAGGATTCATCTTTGGTCTTTCAACCGAAGAAGTCTCTTTATGGCCTCAAGAAGGCCTTGAGGGCATGGTATGACAAGATGGAATCATATCTCCTGTCACATGACTTTGTAAGTTGTAAGTCAGACCTGAATGTTTACATGCTCAGGACGACTGATTCACTTCTACTCCTAGTTCTGTATGTTGATGATTTGTTGATCACCGATATCTCAAATTCAACGATTGCTACAGTCAAGAAGATTCAGCATGACAGGTTCTTGATGATGGACATGATTCTACAACATTTCTTCCTTGGACTTGAGATCAGTCAAGATGCATCAGGCATCAAATTGTCTCAAGCCAAGTATGCATGAGATATCCTTGAGAGATTTCACATGACAAACTACAAGTCTTCCCCGACTCCTTTTCTATCAAGAGTCAGAATTGAGGATGGCAGTGACACTCCACTAGTGGAAAACACACTATGCAAATAGCTAGTGGGGATATTGTTGTATCTCACACACTCTAGACCAAACCTATCCTATGCATTTGGAGTAGTCTCCAAGTTCATGCAAAAGCCACATGAGCTACATTGGAAGGTTGCAAAGTGTATCTTTCGATACGTATAGGGAATCATCACCTTTAGAATTCACTACGTAGCATAATCTTCAATGAACCTCATCAGGTTCACTGATTATGAATGGGATGGTAATAACATTGATTGCAAGTTGACATCTGGTTACTCACTCACATATGGTTACTCAATTAGTCTTGGTTATGGGCCTCTCTGTTGGTCAAGCAAGAAGCAGGTTGCTATTGATCTATCTTCATCCAAGGAAGAGTATAGAGGGGTAGTTAACATAACCATTCAAGCTATGTTTCTACATCATTTTCTCATTGAGTTGGGAATTCAGTTTCATCAGTCGATCATCATCTGGTGTGGCAACTAGAGCACTTTGAAGTTCTGCAGAGATCCAATTTACAGGAATCCAATGAAGCACATAGAGATCCACATGAACTACATCCAGGACTTGGTACATGAGGGGTTCATCGACCTACAGTTCTATACTTCAGCAGAATAGACTACAGACATCTTCACCAAGACCTTCATTGAGCAGAAGGTCCATGATATGCAGCGTTGTCTTGGAGTGAAGGACATAGTTTCCTAGCAACTATCAGTTCTTCTTTTTACATACATTGTACTTTGAGGGGGTGGGGTTCCCATGCATTTTTCCCTCTTTACTCATTTATTTTAGTGTATCTTTTTTATTTGGGTACCTAACATGACCTCATTACCGAGACCCATTCTTTATTTTCACCATAGTGATGTTCAGGGGGGGTGTTAGGGATACTTCACACACACCTAGGATTTATTTTTCCTAAGGTTTTCCCTATGTTTATTAGTCATTATTCAGTCTCCTATAGTTTAGGGAGAATATTCATTTTCTTACATTCTAGGAGAATATTATCTTTAGTTCACACTTCATTTTGATCACTTGAGTGGAGTCTAGATGCCAGATTGGGATCATTATCATGTAGCATTGGGATCATCACCAGCTAACTTGAATTTTCCTTGGGATTATCACCAGACTAGCACATTAGTCATGATTCCCTGATCTCCTCCTCACTTCACTATGTTTCAATGAGTTAACTAAAGACTGAGAGACTAGTTAACTGAGACTAGGTGGAAGTTTACTCCCATAATTGCCAGCGTGTGTCCAGATCACTCTAGACCACCACTATGGTGCATTGGTTCTCCTAAAGTGAGAATTAGTTGAGTTATACAGAGTATATCAAGTTTAAATCATCATTCATTCTTTTGGTTAATGCCAATTCTTTGTTCTCACTCTCTGATTTCACTCTTCTCTCATTTTTCTGCAAACTGTGTATGTCATTTTCTATCTAGATCTTATCATGCAAGTTCATTCAAATTTATACCAAGTACATGTATGAATGATGATGGCAGGAAAAGTATAGATGACAAGAGTCAAGGTGATAATGATGAGAGAATCATAGGAATGATGGGAAAATGCACTAATTTCCCACAATATATTTGCATGTTCCCAACTTGACACTTGTCAAGTTGGGAACTACATGGGCCCCAATTGGTGATATGTCCCACACCCTTAGGAAATTAGGATAAATGAATATCTCATACTTTATACTTTAGGAAATATTAATATAATTTTCTCTTGGATTAATCCCCATTTAGCTTAGACCCTCTTCCTATACCCTCAACCCATTTTCCCTCTCGTGTGGAGTTCTATCCCCCCATACTCTTTTTTCTCTAGTTGTTCTACAACAGTGATGCATTTTTATTAATAATATGAGCGTGATTACATATTAAAATGATAGGCTCATTGGAATTTTATCATATGGGCTCTCCAACCTAATAACAACATAGGCACACTGGCCCAACATATCATGCCTCACCAGTCTATATGTGCATTTGTAATTGGAGTTTGGCCTAGCAGTATTACATCCCTTCCCCCTTATTTATGCACTATCCTCAATGCATTATATACACATGTACAATCCAAAAATCTTCAAAGATCTTAAAAAAGATGTGGGTATTCTTCCCACATGGCATATTCATTCTCCCAGGTTGCATTTTCAAGACTGTAATAGGTCCACTAGACCTTTACCATCCCTATTACTCGATTCTATAGAAAATTGACCTTCCAATCCAATATGCACACCAGTTGGGCTCAAAAGTCTCCTTCTTGTTGCATGTGAATCACATTTCAATCAATTACATGATTAGCATCATGTATATAATTTTTAAGCAATGACACATGGAATACATTATGAATGCACATGGATGTAGGTAGTGCAAGCATGTATGAAATAATACCAATCCTCTCCATGATTTCAAAGGGTCCACAATATCTTGCTACTAGCGTTGAATAGTTTCCCAACTTCAAGGATGTTGGTTTTCCCCTTTCTTTTTAGCCATTTACAATTACAGATTGACCCCGGTTCATAACCAAGAAGATTCCCAAAAAAATACCTTAAGACTGTCAGCCCCTCTAGTTACCTAGAAGGCAATGCAGTACACAGAGTGCACTGCGCAGTCTCACCTGAGATAGCTCTTATGGGTGGTTGTAATACTCATGTGTTTGCATCATGGGACTAAGTGAGATTTGTACTTGTATGTCACAACCTTTGTTTAATCTATTTAACATCCTTCTATAACATTTATTCTACGTATTCATGTAAAATACCATATCTACTTAATCACTTCATTCATTCAACATTCATCAATTAATCAGATGCATAGACACATTCATTCAATCCCACAATGTAGTGTTACCATGGTTCACCCCCTCCTAGGCTACGTCCATAAAGATCTGGCTCTTAGGCTTTCATTATGGTTCAAAAATATATCACTCTGCACGTATTTAAATTCTTAGTTCTGACTCTCCTTAGCAGCTCCTCGATCCCTACAAGGCTAACTAGATTGCACTAGGATCCTCAGCCTGTGATCTAACCCTTGCGATCGAGTCGCTCATTCCCTCCTTATATCACCATCTTAATGATTCGTATAGTTCTTATATTACTCTTCCTCTCTCTCTCCCCTCTGTCTCTCCCTATTAGCCTCTATATTTTGTGTCCCTCTTCTTCTCCTAAGTACTACTTATTTATATTTCTGTCTCACCAACCATTACAAGGTATTACAAAAACCCTAACCCTAGCATCGTTAGGTATTTCATGGATGCATGCGTGTTGCATTTCCTTCCAGTTGTCACTTTCCTCTTGCATTCCTTTCTCCCCAAAATATATGTTATTTCTAATTCATCTTGCCTCCAACAGGCCCCCAAAAATGACATGTGGCTCGCCCCGAGCCACCTAAACCTGGAGTGCTTTGTCGATCTCTCTTGCAATCACTTGGAACTTCTCCATGAGCTCTGTTTCTTGCATTTGGGCCTGTGCAATCTTCTCCTTGAGTGCATCCAATACCTGCACTACAATATCACCGTTGACCATCCTTGTGGACTCTACCTGGGTTTGTTCCATATTCGTTTTGGCTTCCTCCGCCTATGCAATTACCTCTGCTACTCACTCCTGTAGTGGTTCCATTTGATTCTAGCACTCCTTTTTCTATGTATGTGCAACTATGAGTTTTTCCTATAGTTTCTTCATATCATGCGCTCCTTTGATGCGCTCTATGATCGACATTATCTTCTGCCTCTTCTTGAGGTCCTAAATAGATGCACTTATCCTTTCTCCTTCCTGGTCCCATTGATAGACCTGTTGATCCTCTTCCAGCTTCATCTAGAGTTGTTTTGATCTCTCTAAGAAGTCAGATGTCGCATGAACTTGTCACTCTATCTCCTTTATCTATGTTGTTTCCTCCTTCTTCCTTTGCTTCTTCACCTCTCATGGAGTGGTAGGTGTGATCTTCTCCCTGAGGTGCTCGATCTCCTATTGGTATTTAATGATTGTCTACACAATCTGATCAATCTTTAGTGTCACCGTGAGTTTAATCTTCTGCACGTTCTTTGGGATTTTCTCATAGGCTACGAACAATTTCTGCTCCATCCTATTAGCATAGTCCTTCTCATATTTGGTCTTGATCTTAGCTTGCTCGAATACCAACTCCATCTCATCTCGATTGTCCTTTTCTTGCTGCAATTCTTCTGCATCTCTGTGTGCGTGATACTGTACCTCTTGTGTGATATTGACTTATAGTTTAGATAATTCCTTGGTTGGTATCCATGTCAATACAAACTGTATTTGAGCCAAGTCCTTTAGGGGTATCTTCCCCATGATTTCTTCCATGCACATCATGTTGGGTGTGACGTTCAATGTCGATCTCGGTTGTGTTGTCGTCTGGAACCTGTCCTTCTCACTTGATCCATCTTTGCCTCCTATCTATGATGTTTATGGGACCCTTCCTACACTTTTTTTGACTGCCTGTGCTTCTCCAAGCTGCTTGAGGAGTTTTCTCATGTGTTCCATTTCTTCCTCAGTTCTATCCCTTTGGCGCGCAACATTATCAAAATCCTCAACTTTGCGATCTTTGATCATTTGTACCACCATGTCTGCATCATCCTCGGTGATGGTGTATTCTAGGGGAATTTTGTGTGCCTTTGCCTTCTTGCACACACCCCATGTCTAGATGACTGGTCTCTTAGTTTTTCCTTGCTCCTATGGAGTAGCACTTGATGTAGTTCCCTGTGTTGTTTTAGCCTATTTTTGTTGTACCTGTGGTGCCTGTGTGTTCTTTTTCTTCCCCACCTGGGTGCCTGTCTTGGATGTCCCCCCTTTTTGTTGTTGTGCCTTTTATTCATCAGACTAGAATTGTCGAGTGTGCATGCTCATTCTTTTTTCGATGCACTATACCTATGATTTTATATTTTGATGTTCGACACAACACAGTATTTTGTTTTTTTTATATAAGTGTTAAGGGGTTGACTATTCCTATACAACTTCAATCAGATCCCATTGATCATCCCTCTTAGTTCTATGCCTCCTAAATCCTTCAAACATACATCTCCCCCATCTATGAAAGTTTTTACTTCATATGGTCATAACCACCCATCTATGATAGTTTTTACTTTGTATGGTCCTAACCAATGCATTCTAAGTTTTCCTGGATGTTGAAGGGATTTAATTTCATACATCAAAACTAAGTCTCCTTCCCTGAAATTTTTCCTCTTGATATGTTTGTCATGCCAATATTTGTCTCTTAATTTATGGACTTCTTGGTGGAACCCTACTAGATCCTATCTTCCTCCATGATCTTCAGTTGATTCAGCCTATCCTATGCTGCACCTCGTTCTGTCATGTTCATAATTTCTACTACACACAGACTGGGTACCAAAAATTCTAGTGGCACCACTACTTCTTGTCCATATACCAATTTGAATGGTGTTTGTCATGTCAACTTCTTGAATGTGGTTCTGTATTCCCACAATACTGCAGGTATCTTTAGGTCCCAATCATCCCTATTGACATTACATATCTTTGTCAGTGCATTTTCAAGGATCTTGTTAAAGGCTTCTATTGTTCCATTTGCTTGGGGATGATATGGTGTACTCTTTTGATGATGAACTTCAAATTCCTCAGTCATATCCTTAATAGTACTGTTAATGAAGGGAGTGCCTTGGTCATTGATCAAAATCCTGGGGCAACAAAACCTGCTGATCACTTGTTTGAACAGGAAGTGTGCTACTGTCTCTGTGCTGCAATATTTTACTGGTGTTTCTTCCACCCATCTTGTTAGGTATTCCATCGCAGCGATAATGTACCTCACTCCTGTCCTTTTTGATAGTGATTAATTGGCCCCACAAAATCTATTGCCCATTTGTTGAATACCTGCAAAGTTACTTGTGGTCAGAGGGGCATCGTGTCCCTTCTATTCAGTTTACCAACCCTCTGACATACATCGCATTTATGGAAGTACTCTTTTGAGTCTTTGTGGATGGTCAGCCACCATAGTCATGCGTGCAATACCTTCTATGTCGTAGATTTTCCTGCGTAATGTCCTCCTGCTATTCCCTCATGGGCTTCTGCTAAAATCCTTGGTCTTTCGTGTTCTAGCACACATCTTCTCAAGATGCTATCTGTGCCCATTTTGTATAAGTGTCTTGCAATCAGTTGATAGTCTGCATCCTGGACTACCAGGTTTTTCTTCTGCACAGTGTTATATTCATGTGGCGCAGTCCCTGTACTCAAGTACTGGATAATGTCTACGAAGTATTCATCGGCGATCTAGATTGAAAATAAATGTGCATCCGAAAATTTGTCCTCTAGATTTGTAGGTTCTTCCCCATTCATGATCCTTGACTGATGGTCAGGTTCTGCATTCAGCTTCCCTGGCTTGACTATTACTTCAAAATCAAATTCTTGAAGCAACAATAGAC
>JASDQU010106685.1:105857-124389 GCA_032191745.1 Picea mariana | reverse complement strand
AGTTCTTCATTTGGATCTTAATTCTTACCTAACCAGCCATCTCAATTGCAAGAGACTCTACCTGCTTTAGTAGGTAGCCATCGTCACACTTGTAACAAAAAAACTCAGTTCATGTCCCTTTTCTGGCTCGTGTCGCTCCATAGTAGAAGTTATTCCACCTCTGTTATTCACACTCAGGTCTTATCAGTAATATTGATCAATGCATCCTTACTCCTATAAGAGTAGTTACCATTTTAACAGAGGGGTTAAAGAAATTCCCAAATTACAGTTTCATTCTGCGGTCCTTCTTCTTAAAGAGAAAATGCAGATAACAATATCTTCTTATGTGGCTCATACATGAGCCCAAGCAGGACAAGTGTTGTAACCATGCTTTGATACCAATTTGTCACACTCCCACTACGGCATAGTAAGATTTTTTCCCTTCTTCACGGGATAGAATCCCTAAAATTCCTACGGGGGCCTGACGCAGGCTAGTTCCTCCCTTGTCCACCTCCATGTGATCGTTGGTTATGGCCACAAGCCAACCAAACTACGTGTCTGCAAACCCCGAAATGTCAAAGTTCTAAAATCTTGAGACTATAGCCCCACTCCAACAATATGTCGTGTTTTGCGACTTTGGGAGTTTCAACGCAAATCACCCTGGTTCCTTCTCCTTGGAACTTCTGAAATCCTAAAATTTTGATCCTCCTTCTCCTGAGCAAGAACAATGGCTCAAAGCCTCTCTTGATCCAACATCTCAGATCCTTTCAGGGTTTTATGGGTCAAGAGTTCAGAACTCTTACCTCTTGTTTTCCCAGTAACCGAATTACTGAAATCTCCTTTCAGGGATTTTCCTGAAACCTCAACCACGTGCACCTTTCAGGACTTCGAGATCTGCGATTTCATGAATCCGCCATGACCAAACTCTTTTTCCTTCAACCTCCCGATATCCAAAACCCCAATGGGTTCAGATCTCTGCCACGTGTCCTCTGAAATGGATGGTCCCGATGCTTTCGTTGTTTCGCGCACCGGGAGTTTGAAACTCTCGGTACCAAGACCACAGCCTCTTCTACGTCCCAAACTCCGAATAGCTGAAATACCAAAATCCGATGGCTCCTCTCCTATATTGGGATTTCATGAACCAGAAATTTGCGATGTAGTGACTCCATGATTCTATTCCTTCAACCTTCCGATATTTGAAACCCCGATGGGTTCGAATCTCTGCCACGTGTCCTCTGAAATGGACGGTCCTAATCTTTTCGGGACTTTGATGAGTCCTCACCTCTGTGTATTCGAGGGTTAAACCTCATGCAGCTTCTTCTGGATCTGATGGCTATCATCTATCCACGCGAGATCTTACAATAGCTGTATCTCCTCCATGAGCTCACGCTTTCTTCCTTTTCCTTGGAAGATTTCAAAGTCTCAAAGGCCTTGGCCTTTGCTTCCTCTGTGAGCCCTGATGGTTTTGGGCCTTGCCTTGCATTCTGAAAATGCTATCCATCCTAAGCTTAACAGACTTCTTCCTCCAAGGGACTCAAAAGGATTAGGAAGTTTTACATGCGTACATGAAACTGTGTCCACGGTCGATGAATGCACAGTTCGTGACTCAGGCTTATGCCACCATAAAACACAATTATTTTATGGGTATAAAACCTATCCTAACCATATGCTTTCTGACTGGTCTAATTATACAATCAAACAGAAATAAGGGATGAATACAGTATATCCATTAAGAAATATGCCTGAATCCTGCAATGTACCCAGTGTATCCAATTCATAACAATTACAGATAAATTACACAGGGTAAGAAATCACTTATCTATTACAAGTTTCCGCCAACCAACTGACTGTGGGTGTTCGACCTTCCAACCAACCATAGGCTCAGAGGCATTCATTCTTAGCACTCTGGCCACCCCTGTGCCAAGCCATGATATCACTAGGGAGTTCTCACAGTTCTCGATGGTTCTCTCTCTGTTTCAACTTTTGTTCGGGTCTTGTTTTCTGCAACTCAAAGCTTTCTCACTCAATTTTGGCCTCGACGAGGTTTCTGAGATGCTCTTTAGCATCAAGCTCATGGCCTTCTATTCATGATTTGCTAGAGAGCTTCGCCCCTCTCCCTTGCGAGCTTCCGCCCTCATCTGGTGTCTCTCTCTCTCCCATGTGTGTGTCCCTCTTACCTAGGAGGGTTTTGTCAACCTATCCGGTTCCTTCTGTTAGAAGGAAGCTTAGGTCTGCAAGTCCCTGTGGTACTTCAGACTGACAACCCATGTTTCCATTCATGGGGGTGGTTGGTGATTCAACCACCGGTCCTTTCTTCATTGATGGATTTCCTTTCCTTGGGATTCGAAGGAGTTTGGTCATCCTTATCAAGGGAGATTTGGGGTTATTTGACATATGAACCCTCTTGTATAGTTTTCACACTCTTCCTCTAGTGATATCATGGCCATTACTTTCAAGGCTCAACCCCCGCAATCAGTTATTGGCAACTCAACAGTAATACATTTACATCTTCCTCATGCATTAGCATGGTAATTTCTATTTTATGATTAATTACAAATTGGGGGAAACAAGGTGTTACAGTTCTATCTTTCCTTCTGTCTCTATGCTACATCTTTCTAGAATATTTTGTAATACTTTGATAGAGGATGGATCATTTAGTAATTTTACATATGATTACAAAAATCATTTGATTGTACTTACTTTTCCCAGGGGCTGCATTTATTTGGTATGATCCAATTATGGAGGCATCCGGTACTCTGGTACTTCCTTACTATGTTGCATGGTTGAGTTCGACGCAATGTCAGGATTTAAAAATTGTTGTCTAGATTGCTTAAATATCTCCTTCTCATTCTGCGCATCAAACTTCTTCCTTAGTTCACCATTCTTCACACATTGGTGTTGTCCTGGCTCTTGTCGTACTACGTCATTTCCTCTTTTAGCTCCTCTACATGTAACTATGTTGATGTTTCATCCTTCATCCCTCACTTTTGTTAATATCCATTGAACATTATGATTATTCTGATTCCTCTTTTCCTCGATCATCCCTTATAATGTAGGATATTCTTCCATGTCATCATCTAATGCGCAACAATACATGCAATTCGCTGGTGGAAGTGGATATTCTCTTGCATAGTGTCCTAGTTGTTGACAATTATGACATACCACTGGCCCTCTACCTCTTCCAAATCCTCCTCTTTCTCTTCCTTTGCCACTGTATCCATCTTGATCCCCTACCGCCACGTTATACTAAGGCGCCTAGTTATACTGTGTGTTATTGTAGTGGGGTTGCGTTGTGTTATATGTTTGTTGCACAGTATTATACTATTGTTGCGTAGTGTTGTATGGGTTTGGTACTTGGTTAAACTGAGGTGTGTCTTATTCGATCATCATTTATGTCTACACCCTTTATGCATTTGATGTCCTCTCTCTCATCAAATCCACGGTTCTACATTCTTTGTCATCATGACCTACTGACCTGCAAAAGTTACAAGACAAACTCTTTGGAACTTTCTGGTACTTCTACATCATTGGGCAGTGATATGGATCATGCCCCTCTTTCTTACAGATTTCACACCATATTCCTCCTGTTGGTAACATAATTGGCATTCCTACTGCCATGTACTACGTGAATGTTGGACATTCGTTCTTATGGTGTCCTTCTCTCCTGCATGTGGTACACCAAACAACTTCTCTTTTGTCCTTTCTTTTATTCTGGTTTATCTAGAACATTAAGTTCTTTATATCCTCCTTCAATTCCTCGATGGTTGGATATGTCTTCTGATATTGGTTTTATTCTAGTTCCAAGGTTGTCTGCGTCTGAAACTTTTTTTTTCACAGTGGATATTTCAAGTGTGGTAATAGTGAGTTGATGAATAGGTGCGTGTGCTACATATCTGCCATGAGATATTTCAGTTTTCCTTTCATTCGCTCGAATCTCTGGTCAATCTCCCATATGGATTCTCCTAGTTTTTGTCTAATTTCTATCATCTCGTTCAGGCATTGTTCCTTTGAAATTGGCTTCTGAAACTCATTTATCAACAACGTCTTGACGTCTATCAGTGTCCTTGTCATCCCAGGTGGACTATTTACATCTAGACCCATGTACCAATCTAGTGCACATTCTCTTAGCGTGATAACTAGCTGCACAAGTTTAGTGTCTTCATCAATTATCTGTTTTTCTTCCCAGATATTTTCACATATAAACAGGTGCTTCTCTGGGTCCTCCGATGCTTCTCCTTTGAATTATGGTAACCTGATGGTGGGATCATGTCCTGCCATCTTGAATGTTGAACTACCACCTCTGCATGGTGTAGATAATTGACTAATGCTTCCTTAAATGGCTCTCCCAGTTTTTGTTCCTTGTGTAGATGTACTCCCTGTTGTCTTCCTTCTCCCAAAATTCAGTTGTCTAAATGGTGGTGTTATTTTTGGTATGTTATTGTCACATGGGTTTATGGGTTCCACAATGACATGAATATGGATAGGATTGTTTCCTTATATTTCTCTCTTGAACCTCTCATCTTCCTCTCATATGTCGTGCGCAATATTTCCTTAATCTGGTCTACAACCCAGAGATCTTCTACCTCCTCTTCATCACTTTCCAAGCCTTCCCTCATGGCTACAACTCTCTTCTTGGTGTTCACCTTGTATTGGTAGGATACTCCATTGTGTGTCTTTCTAGATGTCACCATGATTTGCTTGATCTTTTCATCGTCCATCATGATTGGGTCCAAGGCTTCCTCCTTCTTTCCTTTATCCCCTTCTCTGTCCATTTGTTTGTTTTCTATCAGTGCTTCCCCCCTTCCCCCATGCACGTAGGGGAGTTTAGTTGTTTGAATCCATTGTCATTACACCTTTGCTATATAATAGTATATTAATGGTAGTATATAATGATCGGAGGTACCTGCCTCGAGGTCCCTTCAAGAAGTCTTGTTTAGCGACAATGTATGATTTTGTTGTATCTACTGCAAACTCTGTGATAAATCCAACAATAATGTTGTCTAACCAAAAATCTATTATGTGCGTGAATTTATTATCAACGTTTTGTAGCTATGCAATCTCTTCGAGATTCCACTCTAGCTATCTCATCTGATTCGTCGGATGGTTGTCTTTCAATCTTTTGATCCACTCTTGCAATATGTGTGGGAAATCACAGAAAAATACTTCATGCAATTTGGTGAATACATACTTGTCTAGATACTTACGCGGTGTTGACTTGGGGTTTATGTTATATTTATGTGTAAACTCTAGCTCCTTTGTCTTCAACCATCTTTCGATCTCTGCCTTTGTGGGATTCCACGGTCTCAACATCCCCTTCTAGCAGTGCACTCTCTCACCTTTTTTTTGTCTGATCCGGTATTATTTTGTCATGCCTTCTGCAGATCTCATGCGTTCCATCCCATTTCCTTCCAATAAGTCGACAATAGAACCATTTTTTGGTTTTCCCCTTTCTTTTAGCCATTTACCATTACAGATTGACCTCGGTTCATAAACAACAAGCCTCCCAACAAAATCCCTTAAGACTATCGGCCCATCTGGTTACCCAGAAGGCAACGCAATACATAGAGTGCATTGTGCAGTCTCACCAAGATAACTCTTATGGGTGGCTACAAAATCAGGTTTTTGCAGCCTGGGACTGAGTGATATCTATACTTATATGTCACAACCTTTGTCTAGTATATTTAACATCTTTCTATAACATTTATTTTGCGTATGCATGTAAAATATTAGATCTACTTAATCACTTCATTCATTCAACATTCATCAATTAATTAGACACATAGACACATTCATTCAATCCCACAACACAGTGTTACTATGGTTCAACCCCTCTTGAGCTACACCCACAAAGATCTGGCTCTTAGGCTTTCATTATGGTTCAGAAATATATCACTCCGCATATATTTACATTATTAGTTCTCACTCTCCTCAACGGCTCCACAATCCCTGCGAGGTTGACTAGATCGTACCAGGATCCTCAGCCTGTGATCTAACCCTCGGGATCGAGTCATTCATTCCCTCCTTAGCTCACCAGCTTAATGATTTGTATAGTTCTTACAGTACCCTTCCTCTCTCTCTCTCTCCCCTCTCTCTCTCCCTATTAGCCTTTGTCTTTTGTGTCCCTCTTCTTATCCTAAGTGCTACTTATTTATATTTTTCAGCTCACCAGTCATTACAATGTATTACAAAAACCCTAACCATAGTGTCGCTAGGTCTTCCATGCATGCATGTGTGCCGCTTTTACTTCCAACTGTTGATTTCCTTAATCACCTGATTGACCCTCTCTATTTTCCCATCTGACTCTAGATGATAGGTTGTGCTAAAACTCAGATTTGTCCCAAATCCTTTAAACAATCCCTTCCAAAATTTAGATGTTAATTTGGGATCTCTTTCAGAAACAATTGCCTTAGGCACACCATGTAGCCTAGAAATTTCCCTTATATAAATATCTACAATGTTAGTTTCCTTGTGAGTTATTTTCACTGGAATAAAATGAGAATCTTTAGTTAGCGTATCCACCACCACCATGATGGAATCCTAATGTTTTTTTTCTAGGAATCTTGGTGATAAAATGAATTGTGACCAATTCTCATTTCCATTATGGAATGGGCAATGGTTGTAGAAAACCATATGGATGTATGTTCTCATCCTTTACCTTATGATATTCAATAAATCTGGCTATATATTCAGCCACCTCTGTCATTATACCATGACAAAAATATTGTCTCTTGACAACTGCAATAGTTTTCTAGTAACCTAGTTGCCCAACATGAGGCACATTATGCATCTCTCTCAATACCATATTTTTTAGCTCCTGATACATAGGCACATAAACTCTGCCTTTATACATGAGGATTCCATCCTCTCTCATCTCATAATCTTTAATTTTCTGTTGAAAATTACCTTGATTTAATTTTTTGTTGCTTCTATATAGTGTTGACATGATATTCCAGCCTGAACAATTATGTCTTTCAAATTATGTTTGTACATTCTTGTAACATACCCAGCCAGCAACAGGCTAGGCACTATACCTCAAAAGTATGCACTTCAAAACTGATTTTGAATTTTGATAATAATTAATTCGAAATTAAGAATGAAAGAATAAAATAACCACACAAGAAGTAATCAATATTCATGATAAACAATCCAAGGAATGAATAGTGTGTCATGCACAACAATAACCAACAAGCATGCACACAAAAACACATCTTAGAGATAAATATACACAATGAAATATAATTTATGCAGAAAAAACAAAGAGCACTTATTTTTAATTAAACCATCACAACCTAGTTGTAGACCAAGGACATTCCTCCCAACCAAAGACACTATTCTTGTGATTATCAACAACATGTCACCCATGATCCAAGGCTATGAATCCACAAGGAAAATTCCTAGGACATATCTAAAACACCCAACACTTGGCTAATTATCCCTTAGTTTTTCCCAACCACACAACAATCCTAATTTCCAACTCCTTTTCCCCTTCATCCTGCACAACCCAAAGAAATGAAACACTTTCTCTTCCATGCAATCCCTTAGGCCATTCCATTTCTCTCCAAGGCTCCAGTTCTATTGGTCAGGAAATATCCATGCTAGAAACTAGAAGGATTCTCAATTGTGACATTTCTTTCAAAACTACTGTGAATATCATGCCCATAGGAATCCATTCCAACCTGGAATGATCAATAATTCCTCATATCCAAATAATGATATCTCTCCTCCTCCAACCATTTATTTCCATGCTGCAACCAAGAGCATACGAATTAGCAAGAGTGAATGAGAAAGAATCCTAAGAAAAGATTGTAAGACTAAATGGAGAAGAACAAAGAACAACCCCAAAAATAACCTACGGGAAGGGTTTATATAATTATAAGAACCAAGAACCACATGTTCTTCCCCAAGAATCTCATGAAACCACTTTTCTCAATTAAAACCAAAATGGGTAAATAAAATATAATAAAAATACTTAGCCCCTTAATCCCCCTCTGTTGTGGAATCATAGCCCCCTATATTTTGTCCTTGTTTGTCTTGTAGCCAACAATGTATTTTTATTAATGTATATAGAAGTATTACATTTTCTATTTACTTTGACTCATTTTCAACTTTACCAGCTCACCAGCCTAATGTCACATTTACATAATACATTCTAGTTCATAGGTATTAAAACTAAGGTGTTACATCCTCCTCCTCTTATTTTGACATTGTCCTTAGTGCACAACACCATACTTATGTTCTTACTATTCTACAAACTTTGTCCTTTAATATGCATAGGAAATACATCCAGTTTCTTATATGCATAAAAACTTTGGCCTAAAATAAAACATGCATACATAGGAATTCTAACCCAAAACATGTATAATGATATTCATGATTTATATTTTTTATAGCATGTCCAACCAACAAGATATCCTTCCCTATAAGCCTGCACAACCCAAATAAATGAACCCCTTTCTCTACCATGTAGTTCCTTAGTCTGTTCCACTTCTCTCCAGGGCTCGAGTGCACTCGTCCAGGAAGTTTCAGAGTTGTGGCTCGAAGAACTCCAATTGCAACAAGTCCACATGACTTTCTTCATTCTATGTCTTCATCATTGAGCTCTATTTCCTTCTAGTTCTCTTTTTCTTGAGCTTCTAGCTTCCATGTCCAACATCTCATCTATATTATACATATGCAATGATCATGAGATATCATTATAACAATTTTCAATCATAAATGAAAAATATGTTTTATATAGGAAAACAAAAGTTTCCAAGCCTGAGCTTCCTGCTCAAAATTCGTTTGTCTCTTACAACTAATATTTATTATGTATTGCAACAATGCCATACTCAATAAAAATATTCCTACAATGTTTTCCACCTTCGATCAACCAAACCAATTGTTAGCATATCATAACAATTTTTTATTTCTCAAATATGTTTATATATAGGAAATAAAATTCCCCAAGCATGTGGAATTTTCTCATAATGCTTGGATCTTGCAGCAACAAGAATTGGTTTTATGTATGGGCTTACATCCCTACCACATCCAATACCATTGACCCTATAATTTCCTAAACCTTTCATTCAACCACACAAACTATTAGCATAACATAACAATTTGTAACTATTCATTTCTCAAATCTATTTTATATAAGAAAATAATTTTTTCATGCATGATTTTTTTGCTCATAATGTTTGGCTCTGTAGTTGTAGATATAATTCTTCCATATGGCTTACATCCCTTCAATATCCAAGACCATTCTACCTGCAATTTCCTCAATTTACACTCATCCAAACAAATTGTTAGCATATCCTAAGAAATATGCATTTTCATGGCTGTAATTACAAGGTTTCACAAAGTTATCTCAGAATTGATTACAACACCAATTCAATCACTTCCATTAATCCAACTAGTAACTAGAATGAACTCATCATCCTCTACACATGTATTATCAACCAATCTCTTATTTTTTCTAGCCATCAATATTTTTATTACTCGGTTCCCTCAAGAGAGATTTTATGTAATTTATCACTATGTAGCTACTTTAACTTGCAACTTTCTTGTTGCAAAATCTAACAGCTCCTCAAGTGTTCTCAACTTCATGAGCTATAAATACTCACATCATTTCATCTATTATCATAATCATTTCTATGTCATATAATATATACATGCATTCACCAAAATGCATTCAATAATTCCTTTAATACCACTTGTAACATTTTCAACAACTCCAAAAAGGGATATTAGAATTGTAACAAACAACAATTCTTCATCTAGTATTCATATTAAATATAATCTAGCTATCCATCATTATGCATTTTCATCACCATAGTACTTTCATAATGAAAAAAATAATTACTAATAAAATAAAAATTAAGGAGCCAATACCCATGGTCACATCTATGCAATGCATCCTTGCATTGACCACATGATACCATATAACTATGTCATGCATTCCACCACGGTGATTTGGAAGGTCTGGCCAATTCCTCAAAATATCATCCACACACTTCCTACTTCTTTTCTGGCTATTTGGATGCCTTCCTTTTCAACCCAAACACAACACCAAGAATTTAATTCTTAAGTTCTCTTCAGTGTCAGCAGAGAGGTTGCAGTCCAAACATTAGATATATAGTAGATACCATTGAGCACTCTCATGACACTATATCCCTTCCATATCCAACCATATCATGGTCTCACACATGACTAACGTTATGGATATTCATTACTATAGAAAGAGTGTGTCTCCTAATTTGACCTGGTTATGGTGTTATAACCAATAATAACACAATATGCAACTAATAATTTATCTAAATACATTCTATCATCAACAACACTTACATAGTCTAGGTTTTCAACCATTACATATTAATTTAAATCTTGAAAAATTAACTAATGGAATTCTTACCTCAATTGCCTTCAACATTCATGCATCAGAAGCAACCAAATGCATACCTGAATGGTTGTTATCAACCTACTTGATGCTTCTTGATCATATGATAATTGTATAATCTTCCAGGCTTCCTCTTCCATCCTTTTGATCACCATTCCTACCACCCTCATGGGTCTTCACATAGATGGAATTTATAATAAATAACATCATCATCCACATCTTTAACCATGTTATATCATTTTTCATGAATACATAATCCATCATTAGTCATACTCAATTAACATAACATCATTATTTCATAATAACAGAGTATTTTAAGTCCACAAGCATGCCATATGCATATCCAAGAATGTATATATTCACAAATCCAAATTCATATGCGCCAGGAATTCACTGTTAACATGCCTACTATTGCATCTTACTTCGTTGTATGCACCATGCACTCTAGTGCATTTCTGTTTCAATTCACTTATTTATTTATTTATGTTGTAGTTGGTTGTCCTTGAATTTATTTGGATACTTGTTTCCTTGTGTGCTCCCATTTTTCTCAACTACACTATTGTTCCCTGACCTGAATACTTTCCAGACAAGTTCCAGTTGGCCATTTTTCAATCCAACCAATGTGTTATATTTAAAACAACTTCTATTAGGAAATCATGCCCAAATTTTACCTTTATGGAACATTCTAGCACCTTGGAATGAGGCATATCACAATATTCCATCACTCTACTACCACACCATCCTTGAAACAACCTACCCATAATCATTCCACATCCTTGTTATTACTTCTGGTTGTAAACCGGCTTTCAAATTTTTTGGGAATAGTTTGTTTTCACTTCATCTAACAATTCCTTGTGCAACCATAATTTTCCCACTCAAGACCATTCCCAATGGAAGTCTATTTTCATTCAGTGGCACTTTTCAAGTGAAAGAACATTCATTATTTTATCTTCAATTTCATTGCAATGGTATCTTGCTTCCACTGTTAACTCTGATATCAAAAGTGGATGTCTTGTTCTGATTAATATTATATAAAGTAGTTAAGTCATAGCTAGGAAATCCTTCCCAGGAACTCATGTTCTCGACACACAGAGATGATTCACACACCACCTCTTAAGCTGCTTGTTCTCTTTTAGATCAAGCTTTGCATCTATCTACACATATCTAGCTTCAAGGCTATGGAGTCTTACATTTTCTTTCTATGCCCATTAATGACATTCTTAACCTTTTGGCTTCATTTCCTATGTGAGGATTCTTGTTGTTGTATTAACAATTCATTCAAATTCTATAGTAGTTGAATAATAATTCTTTAGTTTCAATCTTCTTGTGTTTTATATCCACTTTTCATTACTTTCCATGTAGCTCTTTATTACCTCAGCTAACTTCTACAAGCTCTATCATGCTTCCATGAATCTGATATCCGATCCTAGGATTGAATTTATCCAATTATACCTTCAATTCTTCCAAATCTACGAGTAATATTTTTTGTTAGAATTATACATATTATAAAAAAAAAAAATTCAATTAAGGCTACAAGTCCTTTTTCTATTCAATTCTAAAGAATTATATCAAAATTCTCTAAATTCTATTAATTCCATATAATTTTCCACTAAATCCACTTTCCAACGACTATACTCATGCCCCTATCTGAGCTCTGAGTAGAAAGTTATGGCTTCCCAAAAAATCCATTTTCATCATTTTTGTGCATTTTCTCCATTGGTGTAATTTTATTGAAATTCCAACTTATGTTATACGCAAATGAAAATATATCGGGAACTAGAGAAACTTTTGTATTTGACATATTTAATAATCATTAAAATTTAAATTCATAACAACTCTCGTATTTTCTATTTGATGCACCAATAAAAAACTACAACAATATGGAATCTACAACTGTCCTTTTTCATCCCTTTTTCCACTTAGAATTTTTAGCAAAACTAGCTATCTCACAATATGTGCACTTTTGGAAAAAATTATCTAAGACAAAGGTGTGTGTCTCAATGATTATATAAAATGTTGAGTACATAAAATTTTCCAGTTTTGTGATCTAGGGTCACTTTTCCTGCTCTGAAAATCTCCAAAATCCCCAAAAAGTGGCCAATATAGTTTATTTTGGCCTATTTCAGTATCCCCATAGTATTTACTTTGTTCCTTCATAGGTTATTTCGATGGCTACTTTGTGGACTCTCTCCAAGATTTTCAGCTTAATATGGACCTCTACCAACGATCTGGACCCAGATCTTTAAAAACTATTATTTTTCATTTTCTTACAAATCCAACCTGAATTAGACAAGGGACCTCTATGACACTTTTGCATATATCCTCTCTATGGAAATAACCCATAAGTTTCATCCCAATATGAATTAATATGATCCAATTATGGCCAAAATAAGAAAATGGCTCCATACAATTTGTTTTTTGAAACTGTGGAACATTTTTTCCAAAGTGAAATCTGCACTGTTGATCTCAAGTCAGAAGCATTCTGGACCATTGATATGCTCTCTATCAGCGATCTATTATCAAGGGTCAATTATTTATTTTGTGAACCAAACCTTCCCACTGATATCTTTGACATCCGATCATCGACCATCAACCATTGGCCATTTTTCTCCGTAAACCAAATGTCACCCACAAATCTCATCTATGCATGATAATCGACCATTGACCATTAGTCATCTTCCCCGAAAAAAAATATTTTTCACAAATCTCATCGAAACCCGACCATCGAAGATCAGACATCTCATTTATGACATGGAAACTATGTTGATGTGGCATGACATGTGGATGCTGACATGGCATGACACATCATATTAAGGCATCAACTAGGCTAATGTGGAATGACACATGGATGATGACATAGCATTACACATCATCACCTTCCTTTCCTTCACTAACCATCGATAGACAGAGTTTTCCTTTGGCCAAATGAAAACTTCTCCCAAAGTCGTTGATCCCACATCCATCATCCATCGACAATCGAAGATGTCTCTTGGAAAAACTTTGACACTTCACCAAAATCATCTATCTGCAACCATCGACCATCGACCATCAAAGATGTCCCTTGGAAAAAAATTGACACTTCTCCAAACTCATCGATCTATGACCATCGACCATTGACAAACTTCAACACTTCACCAAAACTCGATCCCCAACTATTAGCCATCAACAATCGTAGGTTTTTGTTGATGAATTTTAACACTTAGAAATTTTCGACCAAAACCCACATGAATATGGGTCATCGATCTCCCAGTCAAACTGATCTCAAATGTTGACTTCCTCTGACTTCCCAAACGACTGAAAATGAGCACGAACTGTCTATCTTCCTCATTTTCAAAACCATTGAAATGAATCTCAGCCAACAATTTGGTAACTTTTTCAAACTTCGAAACTTTATCATTTTTAAAAAAATTCGAGGAGGAATCTAGGTCGTCGATCTCGAGATCAAATACGATCTAGACCATCGATTCTCTAAAATTTTCCCCACACCACAATAACCATCAAAACTTTTATTTTTTTGATCTTCAAGTTTGAATTCGTCTCTACAACTCTGCATATCAAATCAATTAAACTTCGTAGACAATTCAAATTATTGAAAACTCAAATCTTCTCACAAATTCAGGGATCTTTCTCTCTAATGTTTTTTTTTTTTCCCAATTTCTCTTAGATAAAAGAATTCCATAACGAATTTCTCAAATTCACACTCATTCTAGCACATACCAGTCTGATGTTTCAACCATAAGCTCTAATACCAATTTGTAATGTACCCAACCACCAACAAGCTAGGCACACTACCTCAAAACGCACTTCAAAACTAACTTCAAATTTTAATAAAAAAATAATTTGAAATTAAGCATGAAATAATGCAATAACCACACAAACAATAATCAATATTCATGCTAAACCATCCAAGGAATGAACAACCTTCCATGCACAACAATAACCAGCAAGCATGCACACAAAAATACTTCTCAGAGATAAATATACACAATGGAATATAATTTATGTAGAAAACACAAAGATCACTTATCTTTAATTAAACCATCACCAACTAGTTGTAGACCAAGGATGTTCCTCCCAACCATAGACACCTTTGGTATGATTCTCAACAGCAGGTCACGCCTTAGATAGGGATATGAATCCACAAGGATGGGTCCTAGGCCATATCTAAAACACACATGAGTTGGATAATTACCCCTCATGTTTTCCCAACCACACAACAATCCTAGTTTCCATCTCTCTTTTCCATTCATCCTATAAAACCCAAAGAAATTAACCCCTTTATATTCCATGCAGCCCCTCAAAATGTTTCATTTCTCTCTAGGGATCCAGTGCTACTAGTCAGAAAATCTCCATGCTGCAAACTCAAAGGATTCTCATCTATGACAGTTCTTTTAGAACTACCATCAATATCATGACCATAGGAATCCATTCCAACCTGGAATGATCAATAATTCCCCTCATCCATCTCACAATGTCTCTCCTCCTCCATCCATTTGTTTCCATGCTCCAACCAAGAGCACACGAATTAACAAGAGTGAATGAGGAAGAATCCAAAGGAAAGAGTCTAAGAGTAAATGGAGAAGAACAAAGAACAACCCCCAAAATAGCCCATGGGAAGGGTTTATATAATTACAATAACCAAGAACCACATGGCCTTCCCCAAGAATATCGTGTAACCACTTTCCTCAATTAAAACCAAAATGGGTAAATAAAATATCATAAAAATACTTATCCCCTTAATCCCCCTCTCTTGTGGAATCATAACCCCATATCTTTTGTCCTTATCCTTCTTGCATCCATCAATGTATTTTTATTAATGTATATAGAAGTATTACATTTCCTAGGAACTCCAACCCCTTTTCAACTTTACTGACTCACCAACCTAATGTCACATTTACATAATAAATCCTAGTTCATAGGGATTAAAACTAGGGTTTTACAATTCTAATGGATGTATCATGCATTTAATGCACCCTCCTACTGAGTGCATCTCTCTTTACCTTTGACATTCTTTATATCAAAGTCATATTCACTAAGGAATTCTAACCATCAGATTTGTTTGGCATTCAAAGTTGCCTTTCCAAACAAATATTTCATACCACTATAGTATGTCCTCAACATGAATCTCTTTCCCACAATATAATGCTTCCACATATTCAAGGCATGACTTATGGTTGCTAATTCTAAATCATGAGTGGCATAGTGTCTCTCATTCTCTTTTAATTCCCTTAATGTGTAGCATATAACATGCCCATTTTTGCTAAGGACCCCTCCAATCCCTTCCTTGCATGGATCAATGCACACATTGAAATCTTCATTTGTATCAATAATCCTCAATATCGATGCACTTGCCAACAAATTCTTCAAGTGATGAAAACTATTTTCACATCCATAGGTCCATTCTAATTTCACACGCTTCTTTTGAAAATAATTTATTGGGTGTACAATGCTTGAAATTTTTTTAATAAATATTCTATAATAATGAAATCCCCAAGAATGATCTCACTTCTAAGACATTCCTTGGTACTAGCCATTCTTCAATGGATTTTATCTTTTTAGGGTCCACTGTTTCCCTTCCTTTAAATGATATGGCCCAAATAATGTATCTCATTGAGGAAGAGCTTAAGAAACTCTCAAGTGCCAAAAGACTTAACACATATTGGATGCATGGGTGAAACTTCATACAAAGTAGATGCAAATACAAACAATAAGGTTGGAGAAAGAGATACATAGACAGTTGATGAGAAGTGGACCAGGATACCAAAAATAAGGAATGATTACAAAATAGATGACTATCCAAGAAGACCTTGTACCTTCGGGAATCAAAGAAGCTTAAATTAGTATGAAGGAAACTACAGAAGAGTACATCATGAACCCAGATGGACTACATCACAAAGAATGCCACTTACTCCAAGGTTTCAAAATTTCTTTCTTGGTCATTGTTATGCTTGCAAAACTTTTGGACATAAGGCAATTAATTGCAGAATCAATGAAAGGAACAAATACACAAGAAACATGAATGGTATAAATAGAAGATATGGAAATAATCTTGGATTTGTCAACATAAGTTATAATTCATCTTCCCCATTGATGGAAAAAAATATTGTTTGCTACAAATCTAATTATCTTGGTCACAAAGCACAAAATTACAGATATATGAATGAAGATGTCCCTATGCCAACCACAGTATGGAGAAGGAAAGAAATTCCAAACAATGAAGATTATCGAATAGCATTAACTGTTGAAGAATGTAAAGAAGAAGATGAATGGTACATAGATAGTGAATTTTCTTCACACATGACCGGGGATCAAGACAAATTCATCATCTTGAAGAGAAAGGGTGGAAATGTTACATTTGGAGATGACTCATATGCCAAAATACTTGGAGAAGGTGTAGTAGAGCTTGGAAGAAAAAATGTAAAAGCAAAGAATGTCCTATTTGTTGAAGACTTGAAGCATAATCTACTCAGTGTTAGTAAAATGTGTGATCAAGGATACACTCTTACATTTGACTCTTGAAAATGTAAAATCAGAGAAAATAACTCAGGAAGATTGGTTTCAACTACAACAAGAAGACCGAGCAACATATACATCCTAGACATGAAGAAGAGAGAGAATACAAAAGCCACACAAAAGGATTCCAAGGAAGAAAAAGTCCCAAAGACCAAAAATAAGGATGAATTATTATTGAGTGCCACATGTTCAGGGGGAGAATCCACAAAGAAGAAGGTCACCTTATGCCATTGAACTCAAGGGGAGAATCCTTAACCTTTGCCATTGATGTCAAAGAGGGAGAGAAATTGAGATCATGATGATAGGGAGAGCATAAGTGTTGCCATCAATGACAAAGGGGGAGAGTGTTCAAAGTTTGGTTGTTGTCATTGATGTCAACCCTAGTCATGGTTTTTGTACCGCAAGATTGATGAAGGTATTTGGACATGAATGGAGGATGAAGTCTTTTGGTGATGTGTTTTAAGGTATGTTATTTCCAGGTCATCTTACCATTTTCTCTATAACTTTTTTTCTAGAACGAATTAGATGGTTAAATTGCTGTGGTATTGAGAAGACATATCAAGGTACCTGTGGTAGAATTTTCATCTCTTCATTCACTATAATTATGGAGATACACTCTGTGGAAGATAGGGTTTTTGACCAGTCTTGAAGCTAGTCAATTGACAGGTGTTCTGGGTAAAATAGTCATAAATTATTCATAGATAATCCAAATGAAATGGGACAAATTGCATTGGAAAGAGTATAGTCTTTAGTTTCTGTTGTGCGAGTTTCAGAATCGGATGTTAAATATTGATCACGGGGCATGTTGTACAAGTTTGGTTTCCTAAATAAACCAGAATTGAACAAGGTCTACCATTCTCTCTATAAATTCTTTTTCGGGAGGATTCAAGAAGTGAAACTTGGAGAAGTTTTAGAGAATACATTGAGTAATAGTATCTATAGGATTATATTATTCCATGAATTGAATAATTGCAGAAATTGAAGAAATCTCAGGAAGCATTATCAGGTTCTATGTGATGGTTGGTTGATGGTGATGATTTAATGTAAAGTTTTATTATCTCTCATATATTCTTGGGTGGAAGGAAGGGGAAAGGATGGAGAGTTAAACCCTCTCTTGATGTTGGAGGATTGTATCTTCCTCTTGGAGTTTTATCCCTCCCTTTACATTGGGAAGCTGGAGCTACCTTTGGAAGTCATTACTTCCCTTGAACAATAACTATTGATTATTTCTCATATATTTTGCATAGTGTATTATGGTATATTGGTGTAACTCTTATACTATTGTTAATTTCTCATTGGAAATATTTTAATGGTTTAAGTATAAGTTGAAAAAGGTTTTAAATTGTACTTGATACTGATTCACCTCCCTCTCAGTATCAACACAATAGGTAAACAAAACAAGATTGTTTTTTTTTTGTTTTTTATTTATTTTGTTTCTCATGTTTATAATGAAGTAAGGAAATTTTCAAAGGACATAAGTTTAATTGACACATATACTAACTTAAATATACATTTAATCATCATGAATATTATCAACATCTTAATTAAATGAATAAACTACTGCACAATACATGAATCATCACTTCAATAAAATACAAGGACTATCACTCAAAAGGGGGTCTATCTAAGTCACAACCAAATACTATCAACTTTCTATCTTTAGTG